>JAVTVY010055582.1:0-30926 GCA_036873755.1 Hanleya hanleyi | reverse complement strand
GTCTCTGGACGAAGAGATGAATAGTATACTCCAACGTCGACTCCCCGATCACGAGAAAATTCAACTCTACCATCATACGCTGAACCGGTACAAGACGTTTATGGATCAATATAGAAGTAGTAGTAGTACACCACTCCCACAACACCCTGGAACGCCCACACTCACACCACCGCCACCCTCACCTCAGCTGGAAGAGGAAGTGTTGGCCAGTGTGCCTAAAGCCTTCAAGACCAAGGCACGTTTATTGTTGGACCGGGTGAAACAGAATTCCGATATGGGTTGGAACGATGAGGGAAAACTGCTGATTCGAAAACAAGTGGTGCCGGAGTCTCATATGACCGATTTGATCAACGATATGGTACGTTCTCGCAAACACTCTAATCCCCCGGGCTGGGAAGCCTTTGCTCAGGGGTTAAAAGACACGCACACCCCTCAAGAATTGGTAGGGAATCCTAACCGTTGGGCCTTTATGCAGCAATCGACCCGACACCAACCACCACCACTACCCTCCTCCTCTTCTTGGGCCCCCATGTCACCGCCCAAAACACCACAACCACAACGACGACAGGGACGACCTGTTCACAGATCTAAGTCACCGCGACGATCACAACGCCGAGGTAAGGCGCCCAAGGCCTGGGAGCCCTACTAGGGGAAAGTATTAAAAACGCGGTGCAGAAGTCAGAAAGCTCAGTCGTCATGTTTTACCTCACGTTGCCCAGTAACAGTTCACTCGATGTGTTTCCTGACAACACCTTGGCCAAGTACGTGACTCAATTACCACAACCGTTGCATTTACCTGGCCGGTGGGAATGTGGACTGGTGGATATTCAATACCCTTACTCATGGTACAACGTACGAGACGAAGAAGTATGGTACGAAGTCACCTACGAAGGCAAAGTAAGCAAACTGATTCTCCCCGAAGGCCAATACGATACGCCCAAGACGTTCATAGAGGGTCTGCTCACCTTGTTGAATTACAAGTCTCTACGGAAGGTCACGAATAGTTCAAGACCCCTGAAATCCTACCCCTTCAAGAATCATGTGATCTTCGATGTCAACGCACACAACGACAAGTCGTGTATCCTGCTCAGCCCTAACGTGGGTGTGAAACTGAGTCCTAGGCTACAGCAAATGTTAGGTCTGCCTTACAACGTCTACACGGGTCCCACCACTGACAACGGTGACGTTGTGATGGATATGAAAGTAGGTATGTACGGACTCTACGTGTACTCGGACGCAGTGGACAGCCATATTGTGGGCGATGTGAACACACCTCTGTTACGGGTGATCCCCATTAGAAAGAAGTATGGCGATCAAGTGAATCAGAGTTTCAACCATATACTCTACCTGCCCGTACGACATACCGATATCAACACGATCACGGTGGATATAAGAGATGACACGGGACACCCGGTCGCATTCGAACGAGGGAAAGTGGTGCTGACACTTCATTTCCGACAAGCCCGTTCTCCTCACTTCGTATAATGTGCGTGCCTTACCAGTGCCATACGCCCAGCTATGCCGACTACTACAAGAAACAAACGGGCGGGAGCTTACCCATCTTTAGCGGTGCACGCATGCAACGAGGTCACGGATTGGGGAACATACTGGGCAGCATTGTGAAAACGTTCTTACCCTTGGTGACACGGGGTGTCAAAGCGGTGGGGAAACAAGCGGTACGCAGTGGATTGCACATGGCCGGTGATGTGATGGGAGGCACAGCACCCCGACAAGCCTTCAAACGCCGGGCTAAAGAAGCAGGCAGCGTCTTGATCGCCAAAGCCCTTAAAAGACAACCACGGGTACGGCGAAAAGTCATTCGACGTCCGACACACCGACGACGCACACCCCGGAGGAATAAGACCAAGAAGAAGAAGAAGAATAGTAGTAGGAGAGACATCTTCGCATAATGGCATTCATTCACTCCGAGTCGTGTCCGTCTACCAACAGTGAATTGGATTTGTGGACTATTCCACCCACCCAGACCAGTGTAGCCGAAGGACGTTGGGTAGAACATCGACCCCTGGCTAGCCTCACGGGGACGGGACCCCTGGAATTTACCATTGAAAAAAAAGATACGGCCTACCTGGATTTAGCCCACACCTACTTGTACGTGGAAGCCAAAATAACGGACCACGACGGGACGCCCATAGCGGACGATGCGGTAGTAGGCCCGGTGAATCTTTGGCTGCACTCGTTGTTCCAACAGGTGGATATAGGTCTGAACGATAAACTCATCAGTACGTCCACCAATACGTACCCGTACCGAGCCTACCTGGAGACGCTGTTGTCGTACGGCAATGATGCCAAAAAATCACACTTGCAAGCTGCGCTGTACTTCAAGGATACACCCGGATCCATGGACAGCGTGCTCGCTGCCAATAATGGGTTCATCGCGCGCAAAAACATGGCAGCCAATAGCCAGTCCATCGATATGATGGGACGACTGCACGCCGATCTGTTCCTGCAAGACCGCTACATGATGAACGGTGTATCCATCAAGATCAAGTTGATCCGTTCCACACCCACGTTCGCCTTAATGGCCGCTGGAGAGGATGGTCCCCAATACCACATCGTCATTGAAGATGCAGCCCTGTTTGTCCGTACGGTGGATTTGCAACAGGGCGTGTTGCTGAGTCACATGGAAGCCTTATCGAAAAAACCAGCCCTGTACCCCATCCGACGCGTACAGACCAAGGTGTTCTCTGTGCCAGCAGGTACGATGATGGCCAATCGTGAAAATTTATTTCTAGGGGATCTCCCTAAACGTCTTACCCTGGCGTGTGTGACCAACACCGCTTTCAATGGACAGTGGAATGAGAATCCGTTCAACTTTCAACATTTCAACCTCAACTTTGTGGCACTGCACGTGGCCGGCCATCAAATTCCAGCCCGTCCATTACAACCGGATTTTGGTAACCAAAACTATGTGCGGACCTACCTGAACCTGTTTACAGCCACAGGACAAAACAACCAGGACGAAGGCAATACCATCAGTCGACGAGACTTTCACCGTGGGTACACGTTGTTCGCCTTCGACCTCACCCCCACCTTGGAACACGATCATCAACTGGCTTTGCTCAAGAAAGGAAACCTACGGTTGGAACTGCGTTTCTCCGTCCCTCTAGCCCACACCATTAACGTGATTTGCTACGCCGAGTTTGATAACGTCATCAGCGTGGATCAGCAAAGAAACGTGCTGTGTGACTACGCCAGCTAGAGTCATGGATACTGAGCAGCTGATGGCCATACTCCAGCGAGATCCTAAGGTCCCCTTTCGAGGTGTGTTTCCACGCAATGTGTTTCCCACCCACTCCACCACCCCAGCAGCCTACATCCTGATTACAGACCCGGGGTCTCGACCCGGTGAACATTGGGTAGCTGTGTACGTGGACACCCTAGGCCAAGGCGAATACTTTGATTCCTACGGACTTGCACCCCTACATCCCGATTTGGTGAAATTCATGGACGTCTCTACTACAGTGTGGCGTTGGAATACTCAAAGATTACAAGGACCCTTGAGTAGTGTGTGCGGACAGTACTGTGTGTTTTATCTCACTCATCGGAGTAGAGGACATTCTATGCCCACCATCGTACACATGTTTGATGATTATTGTCAAGCCCAAGACCGTGATGTCCTCGTCTATGACTGGACGGCCTCTCGTTTTAATGTACATGCTCCATTTCTCTGGTTAACTTAAATGCACTGCGCGCGCAGTACTTGTTTTTTTTATTATTATCACGTTATTGTTATGACGTTGTTGTTCTGACGTTCATTGATGTTGAATAAAAAATCATGAAAAAACACAAAAATGATGGTTTTTTGACTTCTTTTTTTTATGTAAGTCAACAAGAAGGGTTACACTATATACAAATAGAATACAGGTAGTATGTACAAATAGTAGGGTTAAGGTACAAAAAATTCTGTCAGGAGTAGGATTCGAACCTACGCCAGCTCTTCGCCGACCAGCACTTAATACCGGCGCCTTAGACCACTCGGCCATCCTGACTTTTACAGTTTTTTAACTCGTGTATCAACAGTTATAGTGTGTGTGTTCCGTTCACAAGTCCAAGTAAGTAGTGCTCACACCATCGGCCAGGACTTTCCGTTTCGGATAAAAGAAAGTAAAGGCGTCTCGTTGCTGGATGTACGTCCGCATCTGGTGGTCCACCACGCGAAATCCTCGGTTAGTGCCACTCGCACTGGCCTGGCTTTGCAGCACGTTCAAGTACAAGGCTTTGTCGATGTTGGGATCGCGCCGGTTCACTCCTTTGCAGCTAAACTTATTTTCGTCTCCCCCGTAACAGTAATACGTCTTGGAGGAGAGCGCAATCATAGCATCCCCACTCCACTCCAGCTTGAAGAGCCCGGGCGTACGCTTATCATACTGGTAATGGTCACGTCGAGGTAACCACTGATCGCGTTCCGCTTCATACTGGGCCCGTAACTCCGGTTTCACCAGGGACTCCCAATCCGCATTAGAGACGGCCATGTAGGCCGAGTCCGTATCCATCTCCATGAGTTGCCAGTCTGATGGGTTAAAATACACACCCATGAAATCATAGAGAAACTGCAGCATCCTCAGCTTGGCCACCTGGTATACCATACATCCAATCTGCAGGGGTAGGTTGTACCGGATAGTCTTCTTGGCTGAACTGATTTCATAAGTATCGTCATCGATGACCTCCACGGACCGAAACAGAGGAGAATTCACTTTTTTGCGGGCTTGGGCAGTAGTACAAATGTTCACGTTCACGTGCTTATCCTGGTTGGTGACCGTTTTCCCATAATAGCCATTGCCCGTCAATTTCCACGATTCACCGATGATGGCCTTACTCGTGTCTTGATCCCCTTGACGACGGGCAGACGTCACAATGTCGGCATTCTCCGCAAAACAGGCGTGGGGTACGTACTGTATCACTTGATATATTTTCGTAATTTCCAGACCGTGGCTCATGTACCACTGCAGCAGCGGAGTGCCCAGCAAGATTTTCTCTGCCCACATACTACCAATCAACATGCGTCGAGGTCGAGGCAAACACTCGTGTTGCTCCGCTTAGGCCCCCATGGTGTCTCCAATATCATCTCGACCCACCAGCGTGTTCTTAAAGATGGGCGGGCACTGGTCGAAGAGAGGCTTGAGAGTGTCGGGAACATGCAAATCACATTCGACAAAGCCGTAGAGGTCCCCCGAACGAATGGCGTCGAACATCTGTGGTAGACTCAGGAGTCGGCGACGACTCAACGGGTACTCGCGCTCTTTTAGGAAACGCCGTAAATGGGGCAGGGCCTGGCACATGGTGTGAAATTCACACTCCCACATTTCGATCAGATGGTAGCCTCTCTCTTTCACATAATCACCGTTCTCCACCACTTCTTCCCGTAATTCTTCCGGTGTTTTTCCACGTCGGTCGTTGAAACGTCCAGCGCTGAAATGGCATCCGTGGCCGTGCCAATAGCAACCGTAAAATTGGAATACGGTCGGTGTCCTACCCACCAGGGCAAATCCGTCGACGGGGAGTCGACGATCTCCTATGCGCTTCTCTGTGGCGTTGGTCTGATGGCGTATAGTAACTCCCCGTCGATAGGCTTCCCAATCCAACCACTGGCCAGCCAGATGCTTGTAAGAAGCGCGTTGCGGTGTAAAATGCCGCCCTTCCGCCAACCAACGTGTATAATGTCCACTGGGCATAGGTTGGGCCAGAGACCACAGGTACAAGGCATTGGCATCGAAACCGATGATCTTAGCACAGGGTTTTCCACTGGGGAGAGTAGTGACGTCCTTCTCGTGATAACGGTGAAAAATAAGACTCGGTCCACCCACAATGTTCTGCTTTAGACAATCATGCATGTCTGCATCTTTTTGCTGTATCAGCGAGAAGTACGTAGGACACGCTTGAAAAAGATGGCGAAGCGCCACACCCGGTAAACTCAAGCACTCCTTGAAGATGTCGACGTGCATCTCACGACGAAACAGTTGAACCATTTTCTCAGCCGCTTCCAGGAAAGGAACCACATCTAGGTTATTATACCATATGAGGAAATCTCGCAAGGTCTGCATGTGTTGGTCGTTCCATACCTGCTCTAGTTCCCGGTACGCGTCTTCCGGACATTCCACTTGCTTCAAATCATCAAAGAAGGCGTGCCGGGGTGGCAACTGTGTTTCCTGCAAACGGTCGAGCGTCGATATATACGTGTAAGGGAACCTGCCTTTCGTTTGTGCACAGTCATACGCCTTCACCCACTGATCATAGCTATAATTAGGAGCTAAGTAGTTCCGTACATCCAGGAAATGGAGTGATGTGGTAGTGAGGGCCATATGATTATTGATCTTCTTGATGACGGACTTGATGGTATTCGCCTGGGCCAAGTAAGGGTAGAGAAACTCCTTCACCATGTTCAAATCATAGCGCCCCGAGTTGAAACCCAGCACCGGTAACTGGCCTAGGTTAACTGGGAAGTTGATGCTGGGTCGACATCGGGCCTTACAGACTAGTCTTTTGTGTTAAATGCCGTCATTTACATCTGACGACGAAACAGCTCACCAATCTCCAATGTACGAGTTGTCACAGCGAAACAGCTCACCAATTACCAGTATACGAGTTGTCAGAGCATTTCCATCATAGCTCTCTAGATTTGTATCTAATACCGCTTATGCCGGTGCTAGGGGCCGTGTGGTCATATCATCCAAGTTGCCACATGAACAGGTACAATAAAAGCGTACCTGAGATACAACACATATCACGAATTGTTAGATTCTTGGTATGTGCTTTAGAATAGGTTAACCAGAGGACTATTCTGTGAAGTCATGTGACGCAGTCAGTATGTCGGCACCTCTTCCCACTTCCCTTATATGTGTTGTAATTGTAGGAAGCGCGCTTTCAATTTCTCCGCATACGGTTTGGGTAAAGGCACATCCTGCGACTGCATGGGCTCCGACTGCGACTCCGACTCCGACTCGGACTCTTCATCATCACTAAACGATACACCCGGTATAGGAATCCGATCGTCCAGTTGGTCCAGTATGTCCTGGAACTTGGACACCAACAATGCCGTACTGGCCGCACTGACTTCTTCTAAATACTCCATCATGCGGGTGATCAACTCATGGGAATCGCCGATAGACACGAAACAGACCGGTGCAGCGTCATAGCCAGGTACGTTGCTGGAAATGCTGACACTGAGGGGAATATGGCGCTGCGTCCACTGCGTTTTCGCTGAAAACAGGTCCATGGGCTCCAACAAGGCCTCAAAATCATAACACGCCCGGTAGGGAAAATAACGGTCCGCCTCCGGTATGATGAGACCCTCATCGGCCAGTTCCTGGAAAATAGTAGGCGTATTATGATACACACCACCAGGATATACTCGCTTCACAGCGTTCGTACAGATTTTCTCGTGTCGATGTAAGTCGGGGGAACGGTGAAACACCCGATGGCATTGGGCACAACTGTAAGACTGGGCGTACTGGCTCATATTGTAGATCAGCGAAAAATGACTCGCGCCATTGTAGTCGAAGACATTGACTTTCATCGTAGAAGCATACCGTTCTGTTGAACGACGAACCAATTCAGCCACAAATGTATCCTCCTCGCATCGTAATCGGTATACAAAGATATTGATGTTGAACAGTGTTTCCACGTCATCCAAATTCTTGAACGGGACTCCACGGAAGTGCCGCTCATCCAAGTCTTGCTGCTCTAAATACTGCTCCCAATAGTCATTGGCCATTGTGTCACAACTCTTGGGATTACACTCGTCCACATGCACGGCCAAACACCGAAACAGACATTTCCGGTCTTTGTAGGGCCCATGTGCCCCTACCGTTAATGCATACAGTCCGGGTCGATGAAGCAGCCAAGGAGGGAGTAGTACAGGAGCACCGATAGGATGATCTCTCATTTTCGTGACGAAAAATGTGACGTTGGTCACCATTTCCACAAGCCATTGAGTATTGGGGCGTTGCAACCGCGCCCATTCCAATGGATCCAACGTAGTCAATTGGGCGAGGAGTGGCTCCAGGGAAATCGCATCCGTCACCGTGAACGGCTGGTCAAACACATAGGTATTATTGCTGGGATAATAATACCGCACCTGATCAGTCTCCTTGTGCCGTAAAATATACCCGAATGTCATATTCAACTTGAACGCTGTGACCTGGTCTGTGAAAATGTTCTCAGCATAAGTAGACAAATACGTGAGGTCCTGCAGTCGAAAGTTATACAAGTCCAATAGACGACGGTCACGGTGAAAACAATGGCGTATGGTAGCCCAGTGTCGTTGATAAATCTCCCTCACACGCTCGTCTTCAGGCAAGACTTCAACCGGAGGTGCTGCTGGGTCCCATGGAAAATCTTCTCCACGTCTCATGCTTTCTCTCCTCCTCCTCCTCTCATCCAAACACGCTGGTCAGGCAGGCTGGTCAGGCAGGCAGGCAGGCAGGCAGGCTGGTCAGGCAGGCAGGCAGGCAGGCAGGTCAGGCAGGCAGGCAGGTCAGGTAAGTCAGAGAGGTACGCAAGGTAGTGCAATGAATACACCCAATCCACTAAAAATCACCTCCTTTTATACGTTTTTCTGATGCCATCACCGCCATGTTGTATTACAACATGGCCGCCAATGCCGCCATCTTGTATTACAACATGGCCGCCAATGCCGCCATCTTGTATTACAACATGGCCGCCAATGCCGCCATCTTGTATTACAACATGGCCGCCAATGCCGCCATCTTGTATTACAACATGGCCGCCAATGCCGCCATCTTGTATTACAACATGGCCGCCAATGCCGCCATCTTGTATTACAACATGGCCGCCAATGCCGCCATCTTGTATTACAACATGGCCGCCAATGCCACCATCTTGTATTACAACATGGCCGCCAATGCCGCCATCTTGTATTACAACATGGCCGCCAATGCCGCCATCTTGTATTACAACATGGCCGCCAATGCCGCCATCTTGTATTACATCTTGTATTACAACATGGCTGCCAATGCCGCCATCTTGGTACCACACTTGACCTCAGTGACCCCTGTGACGTCATAGTTACATCCGGGTGAAAGGGGAGCCCATTTAGCCTTTATACACTACTGTGATGTTTCCACGTAGCGCCCGTGACGGTATGCAAATGACCCCCCACAGTTTCACGGGTTGATTTCAATCATTAAACTTTTCCCTCTGAAAGTATTTACCCACAGGAGAAATTTAACCTCTGTTCACAATTTACGGTTTTAAAATAGGTTTGTTCAAATTCTGGGTAGTTTAATGACCAAGAATGTGCTTTGAATGTAGCGCCCGTGACAATGGAATTGACCATATATTTGTTTTCATGGGAACACTTCGAAGATTTCCCTCTAGTATGGGTTGTCTGATCAGATTTCTCTTCAATATACAACTGTACTCACACACTGGACACTTGAACGGTTACTCTCCAGTATGAGTTCTCTTGTGTCTGGTCAGAATACCCAGGTCTTGCACAACTGTACTCACACACTGGGCCCTTGTATGGTTCCACTTCAGCACGACTCGCCATATTACTATAAAGTTATCGATTGTGCAGCTGTTATATCAAATACCAGGTTCTTGAAGCATGTCCTAGATGATCAGTGATGGTTGTGTACAATCGAAGGGGGGCGATCAGCAGTTCCTCTATTTGACTAATCAACGTGGCATATGTATTCTGAAATCATATAACATAATTTCAGCATTCTCAGTTGCGATAAGTTTACCACACTGTGAACGGAAGAACGACGTTTTCCCATGTGGATAAATGCAGAAACTATTTTGTGAATAATTGGATCTCCCCATTGTGTGAGGTTCTGAATAATGGATCATGCCCCCCCCCTCCCCTATGTAGGTTGACGTGTTGGGTGTTCACACACATCAAGTTCACCTGTACCCCTAAGTTCATTCGACAGTCGAGTAAGAGGCATCAGAGATAGTCCAAATTAGCTTCACGCAATGAAACGATTTTAGACTCACTCGTGTCAACAAAATTAGAACAACATACTCTATTGAAACTAGTACTCAAAGTTATATTTAATATTCATTTTGATTCAAAGATTTCGCAATATCAGTCAGGATCGAGCCTAGTAAGTGCGTCCACTCTTTTGTACAATGCCGAGTTTCTTTGAAAGTGTTACGTGTTGACCACGGTCGTCATTTTGAACTCGACTACTGGATTGCTCTCGTCACCCCAGTCCGACACTATAATGACGTCACCGACCAGCCGAACGAAATTTTCTCCTCATCCGATCATTTAGATCTGGGTTATAATATTCCCCAAATTGTATCCCTGGTTGTATAGAAATGTCTTATAGATTCCTGTATTCACGGGTACTTGCAGTGTGATCGATTTATGTTAATGAATTGCAAAGGCTTTTAGACTCAATTTCTTATTTTTCAGGGTGTAACAGGGAGTCTCAACCCTATCTCCACCAAGTTAAATTTCGCAACTTTGGAGAGTTTCATTTGAAATAGCGATTTTCGAGACTGCTCGGAACGCTGTTAATCCTTGGCGAGCCGGGACTGGCCGTACGCCAGGAGATTGCACGACCTCCGACTATCTCCCAACAGGGGCGGCCCGAAGCGGAAAGCTCGTGCAATTGATCCAGTCGAGAGTTGGGTTTCGTGGAGACAAGACACGTAAAAATTCGGGAGGTTGGTGGGACGATTTTATCGGGGTATTTTAAGTCTACATTGATTTGAGTGTTGCTGGGCTACTTCAGAATCCAGGGGCTCATCGTGCACGAGTGTTTATAAATCAGGGCCCATTTCGGCCATTTCTTTTATTCTATTTCCACAGAGGAAATATTAAATCTGCGGAGAAAATATTATATCCGCGGAAGAAATGCTACATCCGCGGAGGAAATTAAATTTGGTGTTTTTCATCAATTTGGTAGGTTTTCCTTCGATTTTGTCTGGAATGTGCCTTTTTTAACTTTGTTGCAAAACGAAAAAGTGCTACGAGTTCGATGGGAATCCAGTTGTCTTGAAAATACAAATAAAACCTAGATTAATTTGGTTTCTTCGGAAATAGAACAAGAAAAATAGAAAATTGATAGAAAACGAGGACGGCCCTGATGGACCACAGTACGAAACTGACAACAGACAGGGAACAATTCTTGAACATCCTCGCGAGCCAGTGTATCTATCGATAAACGATACAGTTATCTAAGGGAGGTTTGAGATTGGCCTGGACTTGTGAATAACAGCTCGCGGCCTATCGGCGTGTCACCCTGACAACGAAATAGCTCCCGTGATTGCTTCCCACCTCCTTACCCAATACCACGTACCAGTCACATAGCAACATGAACAGGAGTAGTTGAAAAAGGTGAGTCTGACACCTGCTGACGACGGTACATCAGTTTCGTCATAAGTAAGTCGTGTGCCGTAATATCCTGTTACGTAATTTCCCGTTATGTAATTTCTTGTTACCCCCGGTACGGTATTTCCTGTTGTCGGTCACGAGTAAGCACAATATTGGTTCAAACCGAGTAGTGGTAACATTTGTAAATTATGGAAAAGTGGTTGGGTATGTTCATATTTATTGAATGAGGTTATGACTCAAATCGCACGCTTTTGGAGTATAATCAGCGGATTCAAATGCGTTGGATATGTGTTTCCCCAAAGGACGTCACCATATGACAGATATGGAAAGATCACTGAGTAGTATAATATATACAGTGTCCTTTTGTTGATCAAGTTTTCAATATGATTGATGATCCCTATGTTTCTCGATACCATTTTGCATATATAGTCAATATGATCTGTCCTGTTTAAGCTATCATTAAACGTGAAGCCAAGAAATGTAAATTTCCTTTTTCTGACGACATCAATTTCCATTACAGAAATTAACAGAGGAGGCAAATGGCCTGGTGGAAACTTTATGTATGGTTTGACTAGCACATATTTATTTACTTTTTTAATATTCAAAGATAGTCGATTCGAATTGAAGCAGTTATGAAGTTACCTAATTCTATGGTTCGCATTCATGACATCAGCAATGTTTTTACCAAAGTACACAAAACTTGTGTCATCTGCAAAGAGTATGGTACAGAGAGAATTAGTTTCATTGCTGATTTCATTAATATAAATCAGAAATAGTATTGATCCAAGAATTGACCCCTGTGGTACGCCACAGGTAATTTGTACGGATCGAGATAGTTTATCATTAAATGAAACGCTTTGTAATACGTTGGACAGGTAATTTCTGAACCAATCATTGGGTAAAAAACGAAATCTATAATGATTCAGCTTGGATAGTAGTATATTATGATTTACAGTATCGAACGCTTTGGACAGATCAAGAAATGTGACAATACCGAATAGTTATGCTTCTTTTGCGGCTACTAATTTGTCAAACAAAGCTCATGCTGCAAGGTTTGTGGGGTGGTTTTCTCTTAATCCATATTTGTTGGATGAGATTGTCATTGTTTTCTATGAATTGTAGGACATCATTTCCAGCAAGATTTTCGAGAATTTTGCCGAAGCATGCATGGGAGGACGAACATTGGCCTGTAATTTTCGAAAGAGTAAATATCACCGGATTTGTAAACCGCTGTTACTTTAGCTAATTTCATACAACCTGGAGCTGTAAAATGATAAGTTAATGATGTTTGGCAGGGGAAGAGAAATATAATCGGAAACTAGTTTGATCAGGGACATGCGTCTACCATCTACTCCAGGTGCAGCAGACTTCACTCCCATTATAACAGATTTAACGTCTCTTGACCGCACAGTTGAGAAAATGAAGCTTTCAGGGATTTGAGGACCTAAATATTCATCTAAGTTTGTTGTGGTATTTGGAATTTGTGAATCTAGGTTCGATGCCACCGAACTAAATATTCATTGAATTGTTGGATATTGTTTCGTTGTCGGTAGTTTCACCGAGAATCACAAGTGTTAGAAGTGATAACAGGAATATCACTCTTCTTGACTAGTTTAAGATGAAGAGTTTTTCTGTAAAAGCATGAAATGAATGATTACTATGGATACTTAAAGAAACATGAATATCTGTAGTAGTATACAAAGGGTCAATTGATAGGATAGCGCGTCACTGCGCATGCGCAGAACCTTTGGTGACGTCACAATTGGGAGTGTGCGCATGCGTGTGGGTGGATGGTGGGTGATGGGTACAAGATGGCGGCATGTGGTGGATGGTGGGTGATGGGTACAAGATCGCGGCATGTGGTGGATGGTGGGTGATGGGTACAAGATGGCGGCATGTGGTGGATGGTGGGTGATGGGTACAAGATGGCGGCATGTGGTGGATGGTGGGTGATGGGTACAAGATGGCGGCGTGTGGGTGGATGGTGGGTGATGGGTACAAGATGGCGGCATGTGGTGGGTGATGGGTACAAGATGGCGGCATGTGGTGGATGGTGGGTGATGGGTGCAAGATGGCGACCTGTGGTGGATGGTGGGTGATGGGTACAAGATGGCGGCCTGTGGTGGATGGTGGGTGATGGGTACAAGATGGCGGATTGTAGAAAAACGTATAAAAGGAGTCGATTTTTAGGGTAGGGGTTTATTCATTGCACTATTCTGCGTAGCACTGTGACTTACCTGACCTGACCAGCCTCCCAGCCTGCCTACCTGCCTGCCTGCCTGCTTCACCTCTAGTCTGCTTCACCTCTAGCCAGTCAGCCAGCCTGCTTGCCTACTTGTATGAGCTGTGGAGAACCATTTACTTTTTTTGATTTTACCAGTGCAAATTCAACAGACTATTACGCTGTATTAGTTCCTCATCAGCTTGAGCCCACAGTCATGGAGGCAGCCCAGCTAGCGAAGTTTCGAAAGTACCGTGTTCGCCTCATTGATGAAATACAGCATGTGGCTGAACTATGTGATTTCCTTATGCAGGAAAACATACTCTTGAAAGAGGGTGTCGAAAATATCATGGCGGAGAAAACCCCTTCAGCACAAAACACAGCTCTCATCGACTGTCTACTGCGCCGTGGCCCTTATGCATTTCTAGTCTTGGTGGCGGGTTTGAAGATCACGGGAAATGACGAACTAGCAGATCTACTTGAAGCCGACGACGTTATACAAGATGATGATATCTTAGTTATAGATACCACCGAAGAGCGTACAGCTAGCAAACGTACGCACACTAGCCCAGAGAGTACACCTGCTAAACGCGCTGGACGACCCAAACGCCCTCGACTAACACCGTTAGAAATACCTGAGTCAGTGATTGAGGAGCCAGTAGTACCCCAGCAAGTGCCTGTGAAACAAGAGGTAGAACTTCCTATGTCTGTCCAGGAGATCAATAACCTGATCCAGCAAGCCTACCAGGCAGCCCACACGGACATTTGGGAGCTCTCACCCTATTTAACTGTGAGTGTGAAAGACGAAGAAGTGCATTTTAATGCAGCGGGCTTTAACGACAGACCCGGTAAGCATATTGCCATGACCTTAGACACCTGGCAAAAACTGGAAACCCTTGATTACGCCATCGATGCGGTTATTCGCGACCAGGGGAGTGACGAAGCGAAATTTCATGTGGGTGACGACATCTTTGTGAGCTGTGCTTATTTCAACGATCAGCTCCTCGTGCATATGCGTAAATGGCGAAGGCGGTTAGATACGCAAGAGCTTGTTGCTTGTCCTCAGGGTGTCACCTTGAAATTAACGGCGTGGCGGAAGTTGCAGAGTCTCGCAAGTACAATTCGTCAAGCTCTGGCCTACCAGGTGTCTCACTATATTTATCAGAAGTACATCGACACAGTCCTGGATCTAATCAGACCTCAAATTCCAGAGGACACTAGTGTACCCTCATACGCACTTATCACTGAAGCACTACAGGCGGTGACCGAGACGCAAATTGCCCTGGCAGTGGAAGCGGCCTGCCCTCCCAAAATTCCACGTGAAGAGATTATTACGTACATCTACATGCACCAGGGACGGAAAGACGATGATGAATTCAAACAAGTCTTGTTGGCGAACTATTGAGAACAAGTGTTGAAAAACATTTACCATACACATTCATTGAAGTGGCTTGAGAGCGTATAATTGTATTAAAAATTCAGAGTTTTTTTACTGTTAATTGTATTAAAAAATTCAATACTCAGATATAATTGTATTAAAATTCAATACCCTTGTGAATACGTTCATTCTATTTGTGTTAATAAAAATAGTAGAAAATTAAAAAAATGCTTAGTGTTCATTCTTTTTTTCCTTTTTTTAATAGTAAAAAAAAGCCTAGCTCCAACACGTCTATTTTCATACCCTTCGGCCACCGCGCATGCGCAGAATGCCGATATTTCAACCCCACACCCAGTCCATTAGATGCCCCTTCATGAATGCTTCACATTGATACCTCACTCCATCCCATCGGTCCACTAGGGGCTCCCCTAGCTCCAAAAAGGCTATTTTCATACCCTTCGGCCACCGCGCATGCGCACAATCACCCTAATTCAACCCCACACCCAGTCCATCAGATGCCCCTTCACCTAAGCTTCAATTTGATACCTCACTCGACCCACTCCCCCCCAAAAAAAAAAAAAATTTGAAGGTTTGCGCATGCGCACTCGAAAAGGGTATGAAAATAACAGAGCTCTCGTCCAATCAACACCCAGCCCATTAGATGCCCCTTCATGAATGCTTCACATTGATACCTCACTCGACCCCATTGGACCATTAGGGGCTCCCCTAGCTCCAATTTTCATACCCTTTTCGAGTGCGCATGCGCAAATCTTCAAAATTTTTTTTTTTTTTGGGGGGGGGAAGTGGGTCGAGTGAGGTATCAAATTGAAGCTTAGGTGAAGGGGCATCTGATGGACTGGGTGTGGGGTTGAATTAGGGTGATTGTGCGCATGCGCGGTGGCCGAAGGGTATGAAAATAGCCTTTTTGGAGCTAGGAGAGCCCCTAGTGGACCGATGGGATGGAGTGAGGTATCAATGTGAAGCATTCATGAAGGGGCATCTAATGGACTGAGTGTGGGGTTGAAATAATCCTTTTTTTCAATAATTTCAATTTTTATTTTTTTCAATAATTTCAAAAAAATTAAAAAAATTTAAATTTTTTTTTTCTTTGAGGAGTAGGATGATGGGGGTTGGTGTTAATTTTTGTGCTTTTTTGATAGAAGTTTCCTCTTCCGGAAAGATGGGGTGGCCCTGAAAAGGGCCTTTGAAAGTGTTACGACACTTATGCGCGGTAGATTCTTTTTATTCCACCCACATGCTTCCTGCAGATTGGACACTTGATTTTTAAATGGTTTTCGCCTGCTTCAACGCAGTGGCACATGTCTCCTACACACGTCAGCGTCACCCAACAATCTTTACAGATGCATAAATGACCACATGGTAATACAGCGTACAAGCTCTCTTCATCTGTACAGACACTACATTGTGATTTTTTTTCTTCTTTATGTCGTTGTTTGTTCTGTCTGGAAATCTCCGCCTTCATTCCATTCATCTCTTCCCGCATGCCGTTAATCACTTCGTTTAGGCGCGTTACCTCGGCTTCGCCCCAAGAGCATGGTTGTGGTGGTGTTTCTGCAGCCGAAGTCGTTATACTGGGAGTTTCGGTAGGCAACGTCGTTGTTGTTGTTGTAGTTGGAGGTGTATTGCTATTTAACCATGCAAGGTCTTGTCCGTTTTCTCCATCAGTTATATCGTCGTCGGTTTCTTCTTCTATGGTCACCATCCTGCTAATTTCTTCGTCTTGTTGTTGACTTAGCCTTTGCAACCGTCCATCTTCTTCTGCCATTACATCTCGCCGGAGTTGTTCCAGTTCTCCTGTACTTTGTCTGATCATGGCTTCGTCTTCAATAACCCGCTGAAAGCTTGTAATTATGGTTATTCCACCATTATCTTCACTGCTAATCATTTCTCTGTGTTCTGTAGCAGCATTTCTAGGATCTCTAGGGGGGTGGTGGATGAACAGTGGTCGTCTTCTTGTAGCCATGATTGAATTTGTGAATAAATGTCAATATACTACACGTTATTTATAGTCTAGACGGCTTGTGGGTGGATGGTGGGCGATGGGTACAAGATGGCGGCATGTGTGTGGATGGTAGGTGATGGGTACAAGATGGCGGCATGTGTGTGGATGGTGGGTGATGGGTACAAGATGGCGGCCTGTGTGTGGATGGTGGGTGATGGGTACAAGATGGCCGCCGGTGTGAGTCAGTGCAAGATTATGGTATCTGCTAAAAAAATGTTGTGTTTTATTTTTTCCAAAGTTTTATTTCGATAAACCCGCTGGAATTTTCAGGGTAATATTATAAGATTGTAAGCCGTAGTCTGGATGAATTTTTAGCCAGGAAAACCGATTTATTTCCCAGTGTACGGTGTTTTTCACACTACCGTACCATAATCTTATGGGTTTAAAATCGCTAAATTCATTAAAAATAACGACATAGTCTAGCGCTAGGCTGGTAAATTTGTTTAAATACTACACTATGAATTGTCTGAGTTCAACTTGCAATAAAATGTATACGGGCATTGACATTTATTGTAAAATCACAGCCGTTTATAATTGTAAAAGAAACACACACACAGATTTTCGCAGCGTCAGTGTAGCAGACGACACATGTTTTCGCTACGGTCCGCGCTTTTTACATTATAAATAGCGCGCAGTATTTTTTTTCAGGTATTCACAATTAGCCTGAGTGCCCAGTCATGCAGGCACCCCTGGTTGAAATCATGGATATTGACAAATCAGACTTCACCACAAATGATGAAGTATCACTGCTCGGCGACGTCATTAATTTCGTACATGACGAACCCTGGTTGGATGCTATAATGAAAGACTTATTTCCACCACCTCAACCCCGGAACTATCCTATACCAACTACAGTCCATTGTGAAGACCCCCCAGCCACATCGCAGCTGAGTAACTTCTTCGCCCTAGCAGCCACACCGGATGTTACCCCAGACGAATACCAATGTTTTGACAACATAGACTGCATGTTACAAAGTATGTTGACACCACAAGCTAAAGAAAAAGCCGATGGAGAAATGGCACAAGAAGAAAGCAGAAGCCAGACAACAGACACCTCAGACACCTCAGACGAAGATGAGCAGGCGGAGAACAGGGAAGACTTAAACACGACAGTATCCCAAAAGAGGAGGACAGACTCAAGAAAAAATAGGAAAGATTCCAGAAGAAAGAGGGGAGACTACAGAAAAAATAGGAAAGACGTGAGGACCACTAGAAATCGGCAAGATGTGAGAAAAATCCAGAAGGACGTCAGAACAAAGAGAATAAGAGACAGAAAAATAAGCCAAAATCAAGACGAGATGCATTACGTTTGGGCAATAGCAACAACAACACTGGGGTCCAACACAGAACGTCAAGGAGCCTTATATTTATCCTGCGTGGAATGCACTAACCAATTTGCGAAATATGCTATTTTCCCGTGCGGACACCAGGCTTTATGTGAAACTTGTATTCATCGATACGCCCAGATTCCAACGTGCGCAGAGGCCAACAAGCCCCGAGTGTGTGAATTACTTCCCTTGACATGTCCCGTCTGTGCTGATAGAAGACAACGACAACAACAGGCCCTGTCAACAATGTAATGGCTTATTACATATCCAAAAGGTTATTTTTATAACCACCCATCTTTTCCGAAAGGGGAACTTCTAACAACGCACAAAAAATTAACACTAGATCACACACACATATCCCTGTACTCGTTCAAAATAAATTGTCAGTCCCTTATCATTCGGGCTGTTATAACAAAATAAATTTCAGCCCGTTATTATTTGGGTTGTAATATTAGTAACATGCCCGGGTTCAAAAATAAATGTCAGTCCGTTATCGTTCGGGCTGTATTATTATTAATTAATTAATGGGAGAGAGAAAAAATCTGTGTTTATAAGAGAGAGATTAGTCCTCACAAGGACTTTTGATATAGGACAGGGGTTGTTTATTTTTGGTGTTGCAGTTTGCTAATAAAAAATAAAAAAAGGGTGGGGATGTATGCTTTGAAATTTGTGTGCCAAGTTAGAAGCTTCCTCTTTCGAAGCATTGGTTCGCCCTTAAAAGGGCGGTTAGGATCAATTTTTTTTCCCTGTTTTTCTTCAGGGTGGGGAGTTGCCTACTCCCCCATCTGACTCACTGAGAAATACTGGTAGGGGTTCTTGGTGTACAAATGTACCACATCCTCATCATCTTCGACGTCCTCATAGATGGGAAGACCGTCCAAGAATGTCGCCGGTGCTATGGTTGGTGCTTCTTCCCATATGATGGAGGGCAGATATTGCAGGGGAAAGGGTGCATGTGGTGGTGAATACGATGGTTGGGGCGCTGTTGCCGGAGCAGGGTGGGGGTACATCGCTTCGCCCATCAGGTTTTCTAGGGGGAAGGGTGGTACATCATCCCGGGGCGCTGTTGTTGCCGGAGGAGGGGTGGGGTCCATGGCTTCTCCCATCGTCCGTTGTAAAAGCTTGAACCACCCTTCCCCGTTCATGGTGGATCTTGCCGCATTCAACAACTCCCGAACATTGTCGGCGGTGGTGATGTGTCTTCCTACCACACCGTGTGTCAGCATCTCCTGCCACCCCGTAAATTCTCTGCGCCAGAACTGCTTGATTTCTCGCATCATGGCCCGCTTTTTTCTCCTGGATAGCTTCTGTATTCCTCTCTCTTTTTGCGTGGTTGTTGACATTTTTGCTGCTCTCTGTTGTGACATCTGAAAAAGTTTTCGAATAATCCAATTCAAGCGGGTGCTATATATATAGACAAAGCGCGGACGTGGGTGAAATCGCCAAAGATTCTGCTGTGTAAGAAAATCTGTGTGTGTTTCTTTCTCAATTATAAATGGCTGTGATTTGACAATAAATGTCAGTCCCTGTATACATTTTATTTCCAATTGAACTCAGGCAATTCATGGTATAGTATTTAAAATTTTAGCAGCCTAGCGCTCGAATATGTTGTTATTTTTAATGATTTTAGCGAATTTTATACGCCTAATGTTAAAGTACGGTAGTACGAAAAACCGGGTACATTGAAAATAAATTGATTTTCCTGGCTAAAAATACGTCAACATTATGACTTACAACCTTATACTAGCTCCCTGAAAATTCCAGCGGGTTTATCGAAAGAGAACTCTAGAAAATTATAAAAACATAGCCTTCGTTTCACGGTAAGAAACACAATATGCGCAGTTCCGATTCAATTTTGTGGCAAAAAAATGGGACACAACTCTGTTTTACAGAAAATGAAATTTGTTGCAATTAATGCAATTTGGTAATTTTATTAAATGTGTTTGTCGTATGAATTACATTGTTTTATTGAGGTAGGATCATGAAAAGGATATTGGCTACCTATTTCATTAATTGTTTCATTGAATTAACGTTTCCTAAAATTTATAAGCTGTCTCAAAAGGGACCCTGAGTTCGCTGGAGAATCGGGAACCCTCTCGCCAGCAGTAAGCGCACTATGGGCACACAGTTTAGCATTAAAAAAGTACCTTCACGTACGCATAGTATTTATTACATTATATAGTATGGCTTTCCAAGTATTTGGTTTTGCTATCTGAGAGCACTATGGATTGTTCTGGTAATTATGATGACTTGATATTATATGCCAGCAATGATATTATTTTATTTTATCATGTTAATTACTCAAGAATATCAATTTATGCACTCTTGGTCCGCCTACAAAAATTGCATTGTCAATTTAATTATTTTCTAGAACAGGGTATGAATTTTTTTATTTACAATTTTTTTATTACAATGAAATTTGCAAGAATCGGTATATATTGTAATATGTGCGACTGAAATCTGTGTTGACACTTCCATACACATTCTTGAATTGCATGCTGTTGTTGTTGTTGCAACTTGTGCTCTTCGCGTGTGTTGAAAATAACTGCTAATAGAGACATAAAACTACATCGATTGTGACTTCCCGAATTGGACAATTTACAATTTAAATACCTGATGTGACTTTGTATATAGTGCCTGTATTTGATCTCTCAAACTGCGGTGGTATAAACTGTTCGATTCCGCCTTCCCCTCGCCCGTGTGGCCATGTTGTTTTTGCCGGTCTGTCAGACCTTCGACAAGTTTACGGTCATGATGACCCCAGTGTTATATTTTTGTGTTTGAGCATCAAGCTCTGTGTTTATTGACACATTTTACTGTAACTATTTGTTCTCTTGTATTTTATAATTAATGTGGAATTATATGACATGGAAATTGTAAGTTTGCAGCAGAAAATGCATGCACTATTTTTGTGGTTTTTCCCTACTCGCGTAGCGGGAACTGTACGGAAATTTCGACTGCTGTCAACTTTGTTATAACACTTCGTTAAATGGACTGAAGTAAGTATAATTTTTATGGTATGATATTCTACAGTAAAAACGCTCTTCGGTGCACTATGGGAGCCACGGAATTAAATCGTATTTCTATATGTAAACAGTGAAAGAACTTGCATGAACAGTATGGCTCACCACTATCTGTAGCTACCGTGTTGCTAAATGTCAAAACGGTCGGAGCGGTTTTTATTGTGACTTTTCTTGTAAATATTAAATGTATCTGGCAAATCTATGAGAAAAACGCTCCTTATATTTGCTATAAGCTCCTCTCATTACCTGTTGGTTAATTATATAATTGATGTTAAACTTTGAAGTAGTTCCACTCAGTTTTCGCCTAGGCGAAGGTTTTCGCTTTTGATTGGATAACGGATGTCACATGACTTTTGTTTATAAATGCGGGTGCAGAGAGGCAGTGTCAGTCAGTTTGCTCCCAGTTCTCTTCAGGTACGGATGGACCATTTAACATGGGTCCTGGAATTCACCCATTACGAGCCATATTACAGCAATAAATCATATATGGAATTATATATGGCCCATAAGAATAACATGTGGCCTATATACTAGTATGTATGCTGAATGGGATATATACAGGCAATCATAGTGGGTCTTATGGGGCTACAACCTGAAGCAATGTTATCTCATACTGCCTCTCTCACCCATGTATGCAAGGCTATGTGGTATTATTAAACAAGCTGCACACCATGGAAGGAATCACTGCCTACCATAGGATATCCATACCATATTACTGTGGTTATTAC
The DNA here is from genome assembly GCA_036873755.1 of Hanleya hanleyi. NCBI lineage: Eukaryota > Metazoa > Mollusca > Polyplacophora > Lepidopleurida > Hanleyidae > Hanleya > Hanleya hanleyi. The sequence goes on along the minus strand of JAVTVY010055582.1, from coordinate 8,896 downwards.
TGCGATATATATTGAAATTTAGGGCATGCTATAACAAAAGAATAAAGACAGTTGATTTTGTTACACTTTATTCATGACTTGGGAGTTGTTACATGTAACCGTACTGTATCATGGAAAGGAACTTGAGAAAGTGATAAGTTGATAGTGATAGGTCCTCCTCATTGGTCCTCCTCATCGGGCAGCCCATGACTTGTCACAACAAATTAGTATGTAAATAAACGACAACTCCATCAACCGAAGGAATGTAACTGGTCCATCAGCATCTGAATACAGGAAATACCTACCGATCATTTATCTGGTGCTGGTACCCTATATATGGAATTGGGTCCTACCAGTGGGATACTCTAAGGAATCTAGTACAACAAACTGGTCTTGCTTTCCGAGATCAGGAGTGTAAACGTTGATGTTGTGCAGAGCGGGTGTACAAAAGATTGCCTCATCAAGGGAGGTAATCCACCGTCATCATCTCAGATATCCGGCTGTTATGCACGAGCAAAACTCTAACCACTTACCATCAAAGAAGTCGATAGCTGCACATTACATGCTCGGTTAACCCGTGACAACTATTCGGCAACTCAGACCCAAAAATCGTTACTTTTATTTTATGTAGATGTCACAGAGACATCTACACTGGTATCCGGTCACAACCCTAGGTATTATATATTCACGTTTACGTCTTGAACACGTCACATAAATTACAATGGTGTCAGAAGTGGGATACTAATAATAATTTAGTATCCAGTGATACGAACCATCAAGACTTGGTGAAATATCTAGTGTAACCCTGGAAACATTCAGAAAATTTCTTTGCATTTCATTATTGAGGCAATTTACATTATGGCTGACAGTCCTGACTTAGAGGTGACGATACAGCAAAGGGATAATACAAATCAGGCTGCTAAAGAAGGTCCTGATTCGTCGGATGACGAATATCAGGATTCAGTACAATCTGAGGGTGGCGATAATGCTGATACTATTGGGGAGGGAAAGATAGATGAACGCACAGTTCCTAATAGGCGCCCTGGTCATGCCGGTGGTAATAGACGAGCTGCACCTGAAATGGCACATCCACGTGACTTTTGGTCAAATAACAGTCACGGTGACTATGCACCAGGGAGGGGTGGTGAACGTAGTACAGTAATAAAGATGAAGCCTGATCCATATGACGGGAAACATGACTGGGAAGAGTATTACTCACATTTTATGGACTGCGCTGAACTTGGGCTATGGACGCCACGTGAAAAAGTATTAGCTCTGGCTGCGAGTCTGAGAGGCCCTGCTAGAACTTTTTATATTGGGCTCACAGAGGATGAAAAACGTAGCTTTCCTATTTTGGCTATCCGACTAGAAGAACGGTTTGGTAGCAGTCGCCAACAAAACAAATGGATCACTAAATTAGAGGGGAGGGTTCGTCAAGTCGATGAATCTGTGGCTGCACTAGGTGACGACTTACGACAAATGGCGCAGAAAGCATATCCACTCCTCGGGGTTCGAGCACAAGAGGCTTTGGCACTCAATCAGTTATACAAGAGTGTCTCAGTGGAAATGAAATGTAGATGCTTTGATAAATCCTGTAGGACAGTCTCTGATGCGGTAGACGTTATTGAACGTTACGAGGCACTAGTTGGGGAAAAAGAAAGAAAGAAAATGTTAGCAGTTAGGGTGGTAACTGGTCAAGAATGCGAATCTAAGCAAAAGGAAACCAAAGTAAGTGAAGCTGACAAGGAAGATGTACAAGCTATCTTACAGAGATTGGAAAAATTAGAAGGTGGCAGTGGGTTGAAGTTTAAAGGCAACACTAATTCCAGTTACCGGAATAGGAACGGCCGTCCTTCTAATTACAGGCAGGTAGATGGAAACTGTTACATTTGTGGCGCTTCCGATCACTACTGCAGAATTTGTCCGCAAAGACACAGTCGGGCATCTGCTGCCCCATGTGAGTCAACCAGCTCAACAGGGAAACGCGAACCCGTCTCACTTGTAGGCCGGAGGAAGACGGGTGGGGAGAGGCCTGAATCGAACAGTTTAGAAGAATCTATTGTTAAAGAGAGTGATGAAAATAATGCATCTAGCGGACAAAGAAGCACTATACGAATGGGTCAACTTGGCGATAAAATTGACAAATGGGATAATGGCTTATTCGTGTCATCTATCATAGATGGACTGAGTGAATCAGTACACTTACTAGTTGACAGTGGATCCACTAAGACGCTGCTATCGTCAGAAGTCTTTAATAGCATACCAGCGGAATCACGTCCTGAGCTACAGATTATGTCAGGCAGTATCCAGGGAGCTAACGGAGAAAGATTGAATCTGTATGGTGTAGCTGATATCGGTATACGATTGGGAAGCAAAAGATACACACACAAAATGGTAGTTTGTGATATAACTGTACCAGCGATACTGGGTCAAGATTTCCTATTACGACATGTATCGAGGATCGATTACAAGTGGTTAGAATTAGACATAGAAGGAAATTCCATACCATGTTGGATTGGTGGAGAGGCCCAGATGAGCTGCCTTGTCCAAGTCAGGCATACTACTACAGTACCAGGAAATTCTGTGGGATGGATACCTGTACTCGTACCTAAGAGTGAATGTTTGGCTACTTCTGGAATAGTTGAACCCTCTGTAGATTTGCTTATAGACAAAGGTGTCCGATTGGTGAATGGGATAGTGGATACACGGTCACCAGACTTGTCATTACAGCTTATCAATCATAATAGGGAGGATGTTACCCTATATCCAGGAATGAGACTTGGGACGTGTGAATCTCTTTACGAGGTTGAGGGTACAAGTGGGTCACATTGTGCAGCAACCAGTGAGGCTGATCAATCTACTCAGAGTGAAATTTTACCAGAGCATTTACAGGACCTTATGGCTCGAAGTTCCACTCATCTATCTACTTCTGAACAAAGTCAGCTAGCAAAACTCCTGATCAAGTATCAATCAGTATTTGCGAAATCATCAAGTGATCTTGGCTGTACTAACAGAGTAAAACATAAAATAAATACCGGAAATACAGCGCCGATAAGGCAACCACTCAGGCGACTCCCATTAGGAAAACATGCCATTGAGAAAGAGGAGATCGAGAAAATGAAGGAACGCGGTGTTATTGAACCATCAACCAGTGCCTGGGCTTCGCCTATAGTACTCTGTACAAAGAAAGATGGGTCCACCAGATTCTGCTGTGATTTTAGAAGGGTTAACGCAGTGACTAAAAAAGATGCATATCCTCTGCCTAGGATCGATGAATGTTTGGATTCTCTCTCCGGAGCTCGATGGTTTAGCTCGCTTGACCTACAGACAGGTTTTTGGCAAATTCCTTTGGACGAACATGACAAGTAAAAGACAGCTTTTTCGACAAGACAAGGCTTGTTTAATTTTACTGTCATGCCATTTGGTTTGGCAAATGCCCCCTCCACCTTCGAAAGACTCATGGAGGACGTCCTTCGTGGGTTACAATGGGAAGAATTGATTCTTTACATCGATGATATTTTAATCCCGAGCGATACTTTTGCTCAAGCTTTAGAGAGATTAGAGCGGGTCTTACAACGGTTAAAGGAAGCCAATTTAAAGTTGAAACCCTCGAAGTGTATTCTATTTCAACTTTCAACCAAATTTCTCGGGCATATTGTTTCCCATGATGGAGTCCAAACTGACCCCGATAAACTGTCTGCAGTACAAGAATGGCCCCAACCTCAAAATGTAAAGCAAGTCAGAAGCTTTTTAGGATTATGCTCGTATTATCGCCGCTTTGTATGTCATTTTGCTGAAATGGCGAGGCCACTCCACAAACTTACGGAAAAGGGAGCTAAATTTAACTGGAATGCTGAGTGTGAACAATCCTTCAACAAACTTAAGGAAGCATTATCAACTCCATCAGTTCTCGCATATCCAGTTCCAAATAAATCATTCATCGTGGACACTGATGCTAGCAATTTGGCAACAGGAGCAGTATTGTCTCAGGAACACGACGGGAAAGAGCGAGTCATAGCGTACATGAGTCGATCCTTAAATAAGCACGAACGTGTCTATTGTGTCACGAGAAAAGAACTTCTCGCCGTCGTGTCAGCACTCAAACAATTCCATCCATACTTATATGGGCAGAAAATCTTACTGAGAACGGATAACGCAGCTGTGAGCTGGATGAAAAACCTCAAACAGCCAACTGGTCAGACAGCCAGATGGCTGGAAATATTAGGCACTTATGACTTAGAAGTAACACACAGAGCAGGTCGTAGTCACGCGAACGCGGATGCACTGTCTAGGAGGCCTTGTAAAGTGTGTACCAAGCAACAACAAATCAATGAGGAGATGGAGGAAAATCCATGTCACGTGACTGACGATATCATTAAATTTGATGATGAAAATACTAGTGCCAGTTGTGTAGGACAAGCTATGGTGGTCACAAGGAGCCAAAAACCAATGATTGATGGACTTAAGGACACAATGGCCATACTGGATGGGTGGAAGGCAAGTGAAGTGAGACAAAAGCAGATAGAAGACAGCAATATTGGGCCCATTTTGATTCCTCTGGAAAAAGGAAAAGATCGACCCAAATGGTCCATGATATCACACCTATCTAGTTCTGTCAAAACGCTTTGGCGTCAATGGGACCGTCTGAAGATGGTCGGAGGCATGTTACATCGTTATTGGATGAACGACAATGGGAAGACCCTATATCAGTTGATAGTTCCTCAGCCACTCAGAGAGGACGTACTCAAATATTATCACGACATTCCCACTGCTGGTCATCTTAAGGTGGATAAGATGTTAAGCCGAATTGGACAGGCCTTCTACTGGCCTAACATGAAACTTGATGCAGAGGAATACTGTATTAAATGCGACAAGTGTACTGCTAGGAAAACACCCAGAAATGTTGGGCGAGCACCATTGGGTCAGTACCTTGTTGGCGAACCCATGGAGAGGGTATCGTTGGACATTCTGGCAAATCTGCAGGTAACGAATAGTGGTAACAGACATCTACTGGTAATTGTGGATGGATTCACAAAATGGACGGAAGCTGTCCCAATGCCAGATCAGGAGGCTGTAACCGTAGCTAAGGCCTTGGTGGACAACTTCATATGTAGGTTTGGCACACCCTTGCAGGTTTATTCAGACCGTGGGACAAACTTTTTGTCCAACCTCTTCAAGGAAGTGTGTGAACTTCTACAAATTGAAAAAGCACAGACAACCAGCATGCGGCCTCAAGCAAATGGGACCGTTGAAAGATTTAATCGGACTGTGGGAGATATGCTGACGATGTATTGCGAGAAAGAGCAACGTCGTTGGGATGAATTTCTCCCACAGGTTATGATGGCATATAGAGCATCGGAACATGCTAGTACTAAGAAGTCACCCAATATGATGGTGTTTGGGAGAGAGGTAATCATGCCTCTTCAAGCCATTGTACAGACACCGCAGGATGATCATCAGATTGATCCGGAACGGTATGCGGCGGAGCTTCATCAAAGTCTACAGAGGGCACATGAAATAGCCCGGGTGGTGCTGAAAAAGAAAGCAGAATATCGGAAGAAACATTACGACACAAAGTCCAAGAAGCGGGCATTCAAAGCAGGGCAAGCTGTGTGGTTATACTACCCTGTAAGGAAAATAGGCGTATGTTCAAAACTTACCTCGCGTTGGAAAGGACCTTATGTCGTCATTAAGGAAATTGATGATCTGACTTACCTGGTGAAGAAAACGCCTAGACAGCAGCCCATAGCATTTCATATCGATCGCCTAATGGAGTACAAGGGAGAGAAAACTCCAACTTGGGGTAGACAACTGAATTCGAGGACTAAATAGGGGTATGAATTACTATAGTGGAAACAGGTAGCAACAGTGAGTCAGTAGGGGTAATGGAAGATTGGAGGTTGACCTAATGGGTAGCATATATCTGAGGAACTGCAGAACCTTGGGGGTGACTACAGTTATGCAGGGTTAGAGTGGGTCTGGCCAACCTAGGTCTGACATGCATGGTATATTGCATACAAAGTACTTTTTGGGGAAGTACATTTTGAGGGTCATTTGCTTGGTGCAAATAAGTCCGAAATCTTTCTAACTGATGAACGGGTAGCTAATATCCCTAATGTTGGATTTAGGGAAACCCTATAGTATTCAGGATTCCTAACATGAAGTGCAGTGTAGCGAGAAATAATACCGAACATACTTACCTGGGGGTAATATTGATGTGGTCTTATGCATGACAACTATATGACTTGCTTTTTGTACTTGCAGAATGGCTTCTAACAGCTTCAAATGTACGTACTGTGACCTGGATTTCAGAACAAAGAAAACTCTAAAAGAGCATCTGCAGTCGGTGAAGCATGGGAAACTCAAGATTATCTGTCCTTTGTGTGTTGATAAGGAGAGAAAAGAACGTCGTACGGTTGACCTGTTGACACATTTTAGGGAGAAGCACCGGAGTGCACATCATCGGTTACCTGCTGGCTTCTTTGGTGAGAGGAATGGCTTCTGGCTGACATTAGATCCAGAAGAGTATACTCGAATATTTCCATCTCCTCGACGTAACTCACCAGAGTCTCTTGAAGCGAAAAGACTGATTCGTGAGTGGGTTAAATTGTGTTCCCATCCTTCTCGGTCCATGTCGGAATGGGAGAAAGGGTGGAGTGAACTTAAGGAAGTGGCGGAATCCCCATTGTCTAAGGAGGAGCCTATCGCCAAGAGGCCAAGAAGAGACTCTTTGGGACCCACTTACAGTCCAACCAGACCTGCCATGTGCCTAGAATTAACCGTTGTGAAAATAGATATGGTGCCTACTGAAGGTTTTCAGGTGTGGGCATTCTCTAAGGACGGGGAGTACTATAAGACCCAACTGGGGCATGGAATCCTAGATGATGATCGGACAACAGCAAGCATCACCAGAAAGATGTGGTCGATTACAACAGCAGTGGATGTACCTACAGGGGAGGGAATCGTGATTACTGAGACCTCAGCTATGAGAGCACTGTCGCGGCATTGAATATAGACCGCCGATATATTATGTGGGTGAGGCGGTGGAGTAAGCCATCTTTTCTATTAAATAATCTACCAGTTCCAACCTACAGCCCATCACATGAGATCACCCATCCCAGTAGTCAACCTCCAGACCAACTCCTGGCTACACGTACTCCTAACCATCCAATATTGTATGGTGACTGCGAGGATGGGCGGGTGACACCTATGGAGCTTGTTGCTGTATCAGCGCCTAAGTCAGTTATCACACCTGCTCATGGTACAGCCACTCCTGTACAGGATGAGAGGGTTGTTGAGATGAGAGATGTGGTCGACTCCCTACCTGCTCCTATTCCACTTCCTGCCACAGAACCTATCAGTCCTGCATCCGTGCCAGATGTTGATGTTCCTCTGGACCTCACCCTCCACCCAGTGAGGATAAATTCTACATGTGAGCTGGTTATTGACAAGGCCCCATTAACGTCCAAAGATAAACCACAGCCTCGTGGAAAATCCGACTTGCAACACAGAGCACTGAAAGTTCTGGAATATGGGTGTATGCCCTTGTTACCACCAGCCCGTAGATCATGGGACGAGGATGCTGTGATGAATGTGGAGGTGGGCCACAGTACGAGGTCATGGCCCCCAGCCAGCTGGAAGAAAATGGAGGCTGAAACGAAAAAAATAAAGTGGGGGAGCCTTGCGCTGGACTTGCATGAGGAGCAACATGATGAAACATCTACTGACCTGGCAGACATATTGGATTTATATAACATCTTCGCCTTGCCCGGCACCGCAGTGGGATGTGTCAGATCAGATCCTGATAGCCCCTCATCAGTCCTGCGCAAGGTTCGACTAAATATTTACAAGCTCCTAACACTGATTGCCCTAGGGAAATATGTGAATGGAGATGAGCAAATTGTGGCACTTTTTGAGGATAGGTCCAGATTAGAGAGAAACACTGAAGTTGACCATCATATCAAGACCCTCCCAGTTGGAATGTGGCTGGAACGTTGATGTGCATCACCTGTGGATTTATTGGAAACACATATTAGGGAATTTAAGTGGAAATATACTGTGTGGATCTTTATTAATTCTGTGAACACATACCGTGTTGGATCTACCTATTCTTCGACTGGATTTACCATTATATTGAGCTACATGTACAAATGGATACTCATTACTCACCTGGATACTTACCAAAGTACTACCATCCTCATTGTGACTTTCATCCGTGTGAAAACGTGGGATGACATGGATCTTCACACATGTATATATCAGACTGTGGAACATTTTAAATTATACCAAGGTTTAGTTCCTATATCGTGGGACTTTCGATTGGACATTAATAGTCGCACAATTATCTATATTTGAACTCTAAATGTACATATAATGTAGGTGGCGGAACTCAGGAGAGTTCCTTGAAATTAAGTTGTGGGGAGTGTAATATGTGCGACTGAAATCTGTGTTGACACTTCCATACACATTCTTGAATTGCATGCTGGTGTTGTTGTTGCAACTTGTGCTCTTCGCGTGTGTTGAAAATAACTGATAATAGAGACATAAAACTACATCGATTGTGACTTCCCGAATTGGACAATTTACAATTTAAATACCTGATGTGACTTTGTATATAGTGCCTGTATTTGATCTCTCAAACTGCGGTGGTATAAACTGTTCGATTCCGCCTTCCCCTCGCCCGTGTGGCCATGTTGTTTTTGCCGGTCTGTCAGACCTTCGACAAGGTTACGGTCATGATCACCCCAGTGTTATATTTTTGTGTTTGAGCATCAAGCTCTGTGTTTATTGACACATTTTACTGTAACTATTTGTTCTCTTGTATTTTATAATTAATGTGGAATTATATGACATGGAAATTGTAAGTTTGCAGCAGAAAATGCATGCACTATTTTTTTGTGGTTTTTCCCTACTCGCG
>JAVTVY010055581.1:0-28534 GCA_036873755.1 Hanleya hanleyi | reverse complement strand
GAGACTAATAAGTACGAAAGGCTGTCTTTTCATCATACAGAGAAAATCACAAACCTTTTTTTCTTCTCTGCCGCCTCCTTCGTACCTTCATCACAGTCTGTATTGAAGGATTTAGCCAGGATTTAATCCTTTCTTCACAATCTGCAATTTCCTCAACACTTCTGCAAAAATAGTATGTTAGCACTAATTCATCAAGAAAATATATATTTGGGAATGAGGTGGTGAGTAGTAGTAAAAGTGCAAATTCCTTCCCATTTATGCAAATGAGGGGGAAACTGGGGGCGGCTCTCGTCCAATCAGAAGCGAGTATTTTGTCACGTGACTGACCTTGCCCACCTCCAACCCAGAAGAGTTCCAATCTAGGGGGAGGTAACTCTGGGTGACTATAGTTCCGGCAAAGGGCCCCTGGGCATGTATTCCTCCGCGGTGATGCGGTTTTGGCGGTGATGCGGTCGCGGAAAAAAGCTTCCGCGGAGAAAAAGTAGTCCCTAGACTGGAAATACGCTGCATGGTCCAATGGGGTCGAGTAAGGTACCAAAGTGAAGCATTCGTGAAGGGGCATCTGATGGGGTGGGTGTGGGGTTGAAATAGCGTCATTCTGCGCATGCGCAGTATATAAAACTGAAATTCCCGCTCTGTACACCCTGGCTGGGGGGGTTTCCCCCGGCCGCAGCGCGCTACAGAACTTATAGTCATCAACCATACGTGTTGGCCGAGTCTTCACTCACCGTATACACGCACCTCAATGAAATGCCCGCTCCAAACCTAGACCAAATACACGTACTTGGTCTGTGGGCTGATTTCATTGGCTCTCTATTTTTTACTATAGTGCGCTTGCATTCTAACCTTGATGGGTGATATTTTGGCCCCATCCTACACCACTGATTTCAGTTTGACTCAATCTTCAGATGCATTATGAATAAAACACACAACACAGGTTGTTTTTTTTGGTGAGATTTCATTTTTTTTTTATTCAGTGAACAACAACAACGTGAGAACAACCACGTGAAAACTGAAGCCCAGAACAAGGGGCTTGTAATTAATTCAAGCCCAGAACAGCGGGCGTATGTACATTGAAAGAATTCAAGCCCAGAACGGGACTTGTACATTGAAATGATGGGCGGCCCAGTCATAGACGAGTACATCTCGGTCCTCGGCCATGGGGTACTCGTCAAACATGTGGACGATGGTAGATAAGGGTCTTCTCCGGCATCGATGGTACAGGTAAAACAAGCAATATTGTCCGCACACCATACTGTCCAGGCTTTGCAACGTTTTAGTATTCCAACACCACGTCTCTGTGCCTTGATCCATGAAGTCTGTTAAATCAGGATGGAGGGATGGTAGGCCGTACGGGTCAAAGTATTCACCCTGCTCTTCTGTCAAGTACACGGCCACCCAGTGTTCACCGGGCCGATCCATCGGGTCTGTATTCAGGACATAAGCAGCCGGATACACACGGTCTAATGGGAACACATCTCGGGCGAACACCCCTTGAAAGACCCTACGTGTTCCTGGCTCAGTCTCCAGCACCGTGGTTATCTGGTCTGTATCCATGTTAGGTGGCGAAGTCACACAGCACGTTACGGCTTTTATCGATTTGAATGATGTTGTCAAACTCAGCGTAGCAGATCACATTGATGGTTTTCGGTAAAGGTGTCCCGAAGTGCAGTTCCAAGCGTAAGTTGCCTTTCTTGACGAGACTCAGTTGATGATCGTTGTCTAAGGTGGGAGTCAGATAGAAACAGAACAATGTGTATCCTTTGCCGAAATCGTCTCGACTGATCATATTTCCCTCGTCTTGGTTGATTTGGCCAGTTGCTGTGAAGAGGTTCAGATAGCTCCGGATGTAATTGTCCGTTCCAAAGTTAGGTTGTAAGGGGCGTGCCGGTACCTGTTGGCCATCCACATGCAGGGCCACGAAATTGATGTTGAACGCTTTTAGGTTGAACGGATTCCTCGAGAGAGTCCCATTATAACTCACGTTCTCCACACAGGCTAGGGTTAAACGCTTGGGCAAATCCCCCAGGAACAGGTTTTCTTGATTCACAATCATATTGCCTTTAGGAACGGAAAACACCTTGGTCTGTACTCGTCGAATCGGGTACTGGGCTGGTTTTTTCTCCAAGGCTCTGATGTGCCCCAACTGTACACCTGGGCTGGGTTTCACTTTGCGTACAAACAGACTTGCTTCTTGGATGACAATGTTATACTCGAGGTCCTCATTCGCGGCCATCACGGCAAACTCAGGCGTTGCGCGCACTAGTCGTATTTTGACAGGTACTCCATTCAAGAGGTATCGGTCCTGCATGAATAAGTCCGCATGCAGACGTCCCATCATATCGACCGAGTGACTCTCTGCTGTGGCATCCACTCTCTCCGTGTAGCCGGCATTATCAGGACTCGCTTCCATGTTGCCTGGGGTATCTCGGTAGAACAACGGGGCTGTCAAATACGACTTTTTAGCGTCACGCCCGTAGGATAACAGTGTTTCGATGTAGGCTCGGTACGGGTACGTGTTCGTCGAGGCGCTCACCAGTTTATCACTCAGGGCTATATCCACTTGCTGGAATAGCGAATGAAGCCAGAGATTCACTGGACCCACGGGTGCATCTGCTTTCAGGTCTGTCCCATCTTTATTGGTGATTTTAGCTTTGACATATAGGTACGTATGGGCTAAATCCAGGTAGGTCGTATCTGCGTTGGTGATGGTGAATTCAATGGGGCCTGTGGCTGTAATGCTGGAAAGGGGCAGATGTTCTACCCATTGACCCTCTTCGGCACTGGTCTGAGTAGGTGGGACGGTCCATAAATCAAATTCACTGTTGGTAGAAGGACACGACTCGGCATGGATGAAAGCCATCTTTAAGAAAAGATATCCTTGGTCTTCTTCGATGTGCGTCGTCGCTGGGTCGGTCGTCGACTGGTGCGTGGTCTCGGTGGGGCAGCTCTTTTATTCCCTACGGTGCGTTGTGCTTTGGCCACCAAGACGCCTCCCGCTTCTTTGGCCCGCCGTTTCAAGGATTCTTTGGGTGCCGTACCCCCCAAGACATCACCAGCCACTTGCAGTCCACTGCGCACCGCTTGTTTGCCGATCGCTTTGACCCCACGCGTCACCAAGGGCAGAAACGTTTTGACGATGCTCCCGAGTATGTTCCCCAGTCCATGGCCTCGTTGCATGCGTGTACCCGCAAAGACAGGAAAGTTACCCCCGGCCTGTTTGGTGTAATGATCGACGTAACTGGCTGTATGGCATTGATAAGGCACCTTCATTATGCAAAGTGAACCGCTCGGACTTGACGGAAATGAAGTGTCAGCACCACTTTTCCTCGTTCGAATGCCACCGGTCGTCCCGTGTCGTCTCTTATATCGATGACGATGGAGCTAATATCGGTCTGACTGACCGGTAGATACACGATATGCCTGAAACTGTGGGTGACTTGAGCTCCATACGTGCCTTTCACCGGGCAGACGCGCAGTAGAGGTACGTTGCTGTCGCCGACAATGTGTGCATCGACCACGTCCGAGTAGACGTACAGGCCATACATACCACCGCGCATGTCCATCGGGATGTGGCCTATCTCGCCGGTGGGGCCAGCGTACCCCTGGTAATTGAAACCCAGCATTTGCTGTAGGGCAGCACTGAGTTCGACACTCACGTTGGAGCTGAGCGTGAGATTGGCCTTGTCGTTGTGTGCGTTGTAATCGAAGTCCACATGATTTTTGAAGGGGAAAGATTTGATGGGTTTTGAAGTATTCGTGACGTCTCGTAGAGACTTATAATGCATCAGACTTCTCAGTCCACCCATGAACTCCTTGGGGGTATCGTATTGACCTTCGGGTAGTTTGAGTCGAGTTTCTTGTCCTTCGTAGGTCACCTCGTACCATACTTCATTGGCTCGCACGTTGTACCACGAGTAAGGGTATTGGATATCCACGAGTCCACATTCCCAGCGTCCAGGTAAATGCAACGGTTGTGGTAACTGGGTCACGTACTTGGTCAAGGTGTTGTCAGGAAACACATCAGCCGAGCTGTTACTGGGTAGGGTGAGGTAAAACATGATGACTGAGCTGTCCTGCTGCTGCTGTTGGTTTTAATACTTCTCCCAGCCCTTGGGCGCTAATCGTCGTGATGGTCGCGGTGATTTAGCTCTTGGTGGTTGCAGGGGGTGGCGTGGTAAAAGGGGTGAAAACGTAGGTGCCCGCCGTGGTGGTGATGTGGGAGGTGACTCCGGTTCCCAAGATTCTGGTGGTGTACTCACATTCTGCATAAAGGCCCAGCGCTGAGGGTTGCCCACCAATTTCTGTGGTACATGCATGTCTTTCAAGCCTTGAGCGAAGACCTCCCATCCTCGAGGATTCGTGTGCGTCCTGCGTTGACGCATCAGGTCATTCACTAAATCCGTCATGTGGGTCCCGGGGACCACCTGATTCTGTACCAGGAGTTCGCCTTTATCATTCCCAAGTCATGTTAGGATTCTGTTTCATCCGTTGTAATACCAGGCCAGCTTGTTTCTTGAACGAGGCAGGTACACTCTTCAGGACTTCGTCTTCGACCCACTGTGGAGCTGTGGAAGGTACTCCACCCGGCTGTTGGAGCGGTGCTGAGGTTGGCGGTGTGTCACGTGGTGATGGTGGTGGTGGTGGTGGTGGTGGAGCAGAGAGGGTTTTGTATTGGTCCATGAACGTCATGTACCGCCGAAGCGTCTCATTGTACCGTTGTACTTTCTCACTATCGCTTAACCCCGGTCTCTGTAAGATCTGTTGCATTTCTCCATCGAGGGTGTTTATCGTCTTCACCGTAGAAGGGACAGGGTAGGGCGATTGGAGGTTTTGAAGCAGCCGAGGTTCGACGAGGACCATTTTTTTCGTGTGGTTCATTGTCGGCCGAAGAGTCCACCCAATACTGGACCCAACACGGAAGCGGCCAACGGTGCTAAGATGGCCCCGAGAAATCCGCCTTGCTGTAACACCTTTTTCTTTTGTGTTTGAGACACTCGCTTCTGGACTAAGGTTCTTAGACCTGTCTTATGCTTGGCCAACTTGGTCTTCTGAGCCGGAGTCAGTGGTACGTTGCCTTTTAAGATATTGAGTCCAATCTCGCACAGACAGCACACGAGAGCAGGGTCCGCACCGCGTACAATGGTTCGCACTAACTCGGGTGGGACCGTCTTCAATACACGGAGCGTGGGAGCGTGCTTCCGTACTCGCGCAGACATCCTGTACAACTAATGCTAGAACCCACAACTCTGCTCTTTTTATCTACTTCAGAGAACACAACCCTGCTGTGGTATTCATTCTTTTTTATTATCCCCATCATCAAAACACACACACACCCCAGCTGGGGGAGCCACTGTAGGTGTGTTTACATTATTTTTGCATGTACACGTGGTGAGTCTCTCCGGGAAAGATGCCGGTCCGTAGTCGAAGGTGGTCGGGGGTGGTTTGCTTCAGGTCGAAGAGCATATACCCGTGCTGAGGGGTTGTGGCATCTTTAAAGGCTTCCAATGCAAACGGTGTGCGGCCGGGATACATCTGTCTCGCCAGGTGCAGCAGTTGAGTGGTATCTCTCGGGTTTTTGAAGACCACCATGTAGTGGGCATTTAAGCTGATGTTCCGATGTTCTTTGTTTTTACTGAACAGATTCTGCACAATGTAGATGATGCTGAGCCGTCGATGATGGCTGCCTTTGGTAAAGAGTTGGGTCACCCGCGCATCCGTCTCCGCCATGAGATCATCCAGAACCACCAAGGTGTCGGGTTCCAAATCGGCCAGGTTAGGTAGGCCTTCCACGAACGTGATGTGGGGCATTGCTGCATACGCTTCCTGCCATTCTCCGTAACACCACACGACTCTGGCAATGGGTGGAGTGATCATGCTGTCGGCGTGTTCGAGGAGCTTCCTGACGAAGTGCGTTTTGCCCGAGCCCGTCGGTCCTGCGATGACGCAGGTGAAGGGATGCTGCCACCGAGGGTCCATGGTTGGAGGTGTATCCGCTGTCGTGGTAACCCGCTCTTGTAAATTTGGTACGAGTGAACTGGAGTGGTGGTGGTCACAACGTCGGTTGTCGTTGTCTGTTCACGTTCAGGGATGATGATGGTGGTGATGGGTACAACGTGGGTCGTCGTCGTTGTCGGTTCACTGTGAGGTATGAAATCCGGTGGGTCTTCAGACGTAGTGGGTGTTCTTGGTGTAAGTGTGGAGCTTACACTCGTTGTGGCTTGTACACGAGGTATGGTGGTGGTGGTGGTGACTGGGCTGGATACGACTGGTGCTCTCTGTAGACCGGTTTCACTGATGGCTGGTGTTCTCAGTTGGTTAAGTAACGTGCTGACATAGGCTACGTCGTAAAACACACCTCCGTACAACACACTCAGCAGGGTTAGCACTAGTACACCAAAGCCTACTTGCACTTTGCGCGTTTTGGAAGACGCTGTGTTCAGAGACGGATGCACCGTGTTCATGGTTGGACGTGGAATGAAGGAGGACGGCAGTGATGTCTGGCTTTATAGTCGTTTCACCTGGTTGGCCGCGACCCAGGAATTGAAGGAGCTGGGCCAACCTTGCCATTTGACGAAATGAAACAGTTTGCCACGTCGACGTTTCGTTTTCAAAATCTGCTCCACCGTGTAGTAGTCTTGCTGTGTTTTTACAACAGGCTGTAATTCCGTCTCGTAAAACGTCCCCAGCAACGTTTCCCCTTGGAGATCTTCCAGTTCATAGACTCGCCGCTGTCGGGGTAGGCGCCGTTTAATCAGGAAGTGCTCATCGCTCCAGTTGGGCAAGTAACTTTTCTCGAACTTGCCCTTGACTTTACTGATCCGTACAGGGTCCCCGACCTTGAACATCTCCTTCGGTGCTGGTTGCGATGGCCTGGGGTACAAGACACGCCGGACTTGGGCTTCATTGCGTTGGGTCACGGTAATGGGGGCTCTCTGTATACTTCGATGATAGGCTCGATTGTAACCCCTCACCAGTTTCGGGAGAACATCGATGTACCGCCTTGTATTCTTATAGGTGAAATATTTATACATACGACCTTTAAATGTCCTGTTGAACCTTTCCACCACGGACGCCTTGGTCTCGTTGTACGTATGGAAGAAGAAGACCTTCTGGGCTTTCAGAAAGGCTTGGAACGGTCTGTTGAGGAATTCCGTGCCTTCGTCGGTTTGCAAATACAAAGGTTTGCGCCCGGTCTTGAAGATGTCTTTGAACGCCGCTATGAGATTCGCGCCCGTTTTCGTCCGGATGGGTACCACCCACGCATACTTCGATAGGATATCGATGCACGTCAAGATATACCGATTCCCATCGTTGTGTTTGGCAAAGGCGCTCATATCGACCAAATCCGCTTGCCACTGGGCATCTATTCCTCCCACGATGACCCGGTTCCGTAGAAAATGGCGACGGACAGCTCGATGTAAGGTATAGGTGTCTTGTTTTCTTAACCAATCTCGGACTTGGGTACGTTGTATCCCCTGGGGTTTGGCCGCTCGATAGAGAGCCGACAATGCACTATAGGCCGCCGGACTGTCGGGACTGTAGTATAAGTTATCCAACACCTTCTCCCAGCGCTTCATGGTGACACAATGATGATGGACCCGGAGAGTATGGTTTATTTATAACAAGTCTCTACCACCGTTGTGTTGGTTGACTCAGTTCAGCCGGGTAATCAATGGCCTCGTCGTCGTCGTCGGGTTCATGACTAGACAGTTGTTCATGGGGTTCAGCCAGCGCGTCCTCAATAGCACGAGCCCACCCCAACTCGTCTGATGATCGTTCGTCCGGTGTAAAGAGCTGGTCCACAATAGGCACCACTTTCTCCAAGGCTGTCCACAGATCGGGGTCTAGGGTGAAGCCTCGCGTAGCATCTTGGTAGCGGCCCAGACGTGCGAAGAAAGGCCCACGGTATACGTAGATGGCATTGTCTATGTGGATGAGGTGTCCGTCGAGCTCGCCGCTCAACACCCGTTTAAATTTGGTCCAGCCGTCACGAGGTAGCGTCACCGTAGTGGATGTGGACTCCGGATCCCACCCACAGACATCCCGGTCTTCCACCAGGGTGACTTTATCTTCATAGACGCGTAACCCCACCTGGGGTGTAAGGGGCAGGATGGCTCGTAGGACGGATGACATGCTTGCTCCAATGTCGAACGGTGAATGACACACACTCTGTCTGACCCTGGTATTTATAGTGTCAATACCACAGCGCCAGGGTCAATAGGGCACAGACTAGTATGAGGCCAACCAGCCGGTGCTGGTTCCGGCGTGAGCGCTCGTGGTCCATAGCCCGAGCATCAAGGATGGCTGTCATTGTCCAGTAGTGGTGAGTGATGGCACGCCTCTCCATCGAGTGCACTCTGTGGAGGACCGCTTCTGTGAACTCGTTCAGGATCTGGCGTCGTCCCTCGTTGTCGTCGCCATCTGCAAACATGGACCGGACCACTGCTCGGTAACCCGTGAATGAATTCACCACGGTGGCATACTGTAAAATGCGAGTCGCATGGGGCTGGGTCTCCGCCATGGCTCTGCAACCGTAGAAATGAAGGTGTGGGATCCGGAGGGACGTGTTTTATAGACCAGGTCACATCTTGGATATGGCCCATAATGCACCGGGTGAAAATACTCGCTTCTGATCGGACGAGAGCTCTGTGACGTCATCTCATTTGCATAAAAGAGCGGGAATTTCAGTTTTATATACTGCGCATGCGCAGAATGACGCTATTTCAACCCCACACCCACCCCATCAGATGCCCCTTCACGAATGCTTCACTTTGGTACCTTACTCGACCCCGTTGGACCATGCAGCGTATTTCCAGTATAGGGACTACTTTTTCTCCGCGGAAGCTTTTTTCCGCGACCGCATCACCGCCAAAACCGCATCACCGCGGATGAATACATGCCCAGGGGCCCTTTGCCGGAACTATAGTGACCCAGAGTTACCTCCCCCTAGATTGGAACTCTTCTGGGTTGGAGGTGGGCAAGGTCAGTCACGTGACAAAATACTCGCTTCTGATTGGACGAGAGCCGCCCCCAGTTTCCCCCTCATTTGCATAAATGGGAAGGAATTTGCACTTTTACTACTACTGTGGTGTCATGCTATCATCATTGAAGCCTAGTTCAGCAGTGCTCATAAAAAGATACTACAGTCGTATATATATGCATGATTAGCTGAAGGTGAATGGCTATATTATTGTTAAACTACTTTAGATATTAATATCATAGTAGTTTACAGTTTGTGACTGATGTGATGTTTACAATCAAACTCCATGTAGCTCTGGCAAGTGTGAAGTTGAACGGTTTTATTTTTTCTGAAGTTGTAAGTTAACTTTGACTGTCATGCTGATCTCTGATTGGGTGATGGGCTTTCAAACAGCCACTCAGCCAATGTGAATCATAGAAATCATAAATATCAAAGTTTAGAAATGCTTTCTTTTTTGTGTGTTTTATGGTGAAGCATGTGTGTATCACTATCAAGTAGAGTTAGTCCAATAAACAGGTTTTGCAATATATTCAGTAACGAATGCTATTGTCACTTGATTGGTTGTTTAGCATGACAGGCCTCATCTATATTTTGAGGGCAAATAATTAAAATGGTTGAGGGATTTACAGAATCATGAATAAAACTCATCCATTTTCTTCAAATTCATATATAAGTGATTTCACAATTTAATCATTAATAATAAAAAATTATAACATCTAGCATGTGTATTTAAATAATCAAGGTCATGCTAAACAACCAGTTAAGTGACAATGGCACCCCCCCCCCCCCACGTTATAAGTCCTATTTTAGCACCAGTCCATATAGAGTCCAGCCCCCTCCCCCCACCACTTTCGTGCTCCGACGCCCCTGTGAAAAGGAAAAATGCGAAAGAAAGAGTATATACAGAATCAAAGCTTCTAGCTGCACTTTGCAAGTCATGCAATAATGAAAAATACCGACTGCTGAAATATAGGTAAAAAATACTTGTGCATATAGCCCTTTTTTAACCCTCTGAAAGCACATAGAACTTTTGTTTTTCTAATTTACTTTTTAATTTACATTGTTTATTTAAGAGAGGCATCATTTTGCATTCAAGATTTGTCTGAGGATTATATTCATTATGATTGATGTTGGTCACCAAATATGCATAGGCTATATTATTGATTATAATCCACGATTAATGATTTTAACGAAGACGTCCTATAAATAATGCTTCTTGAATCTCAAGTCATTTTACGATAAATTTGTATTTCTTAAACAAAAGCAAATTACGATATGTTACGAGTATTCTTTACCTATTTATTAGGTTACTTGAAGTATCTTGATTGATGATCAGGTTACCGCGAAGGCTGACCGAGGTTGTTCGAATTCAACCTGTAAAAGGTGAGACCGATCCCAGTTTTCGACGGTCGACATTTCACTTGGTACATTTGAGCAAATTTAGTTTACAAATTCTCATACTGTAAGACATGAATATGCTATGAAAACTTACCTGAAGTTATTGATAAGCTGCTGATACACAATGATGATGACGAGAGATGCGGTAGATGAATGAGAGGACGTACGGTACATCGAGACTGCTTGCCTCAATGCCCGCCGCACACTTGGGAACATGCAGACGATCCAATATGGCAGCGATTGTGCGCGGGAAAATACTTCGTTGCCGATCGGTTTGAAAGACGAGGCAATCTTCGATATAAATTATTTTCACTTGAGATTCATTGGCATATCAAAATGTTTTTGTATATTACCAATTTATATCAGGGTTATACTATATTATTAAGTCACGCATACATAATACATCATTTGCGTCGGTAGTACGTGGTGCTGGTGAATGTTGGGCAAATGTCTGTTTAACGACGTCGGATAGGAGTCGGAAAGACACCGTCGATTTCACAACGTTATGCCGACGTTGTAAAACTGACTATACATACTCGTCAATTTACCAATGTCGGTACAACGTTGGCAAAAAAACGGCGATATCCCCGACGCAATACCATGCGTCGGTAGTACGTGGTGCTGGTGAATGTTGGGCAAATGTCTGTTTAACGACGTCGGATAGGAGTCGGAAAGACGGTACAACGTTGGCAAACAAACGGCGATATCCCCGACGCAATACCAACGTTGACAAATAGTCGGCATTCCGACGGCGACAGTGCCGACCATTGCCGACGTTGATCCGACATCGTTCTGTTAGCTGGGATATAGGCATTTTCACGTAATTTAGAATAAAGTCCGTGTTCCGTATTTTTTCAGAAAATTTTTTACATACACCCACCCTGGAACTAGGGGGAGATAACTCTATGGATAGGCAAGCCCCGTTAAGCCCGGCGACCTATATACCCCCCATACCCCATATAGGTATTTTCCCGGATTTTTCGAAGTCCGTGTTCCGTTTATTTTTTCAGGAAAAATTTTACATGCACCCACCCATGACTGGATGCCCCTTCACCTAGGCTTCACATGGATACCTCATACGACTCCATCGGTCCATTAGGGGCTCCCCTAGATCCCAAAACGTCTATTTCCATACCCTTTGGCCACCGCGCATGCGCAGAATACCGATATTTCAACCCCACACCCAGCCCATCAGATGCCCCTTCACGAATGCTTCACAATGATATCTCATACAACTCCATTGGACCATTAGGGACTCCCCTAGCTCCAACACGTCTATTTTCATACCCTTTGGCCACCGAGCATGCGCAGAATGCCGATATTTCAACCCCACATCCAGCCCATCAGATGCCCCTTCACGAATGCTTCACATTGATACCTCATATGACCCCATTGGACCATTAGGGGCTCCCCTAGCCCCAAAACGTCTATTTTCATACCCTTTGGCCACCGCGCATGCGCAGAATGGCGATATCTCAACCCCACACCCAGCTCATCAGATGCCCCTTCACGAATGCTTCACTTTGATACCTCACTCGACCCCATCGGACCATTTTATCTAGGGACTACTTTTTCTCCGCGGAAGGGTTTTTCCCGCGACCGCATCAGCGCCACAGACCGCATCACCGCGGAAGAATACATCCCCTTTTCCACAAAATTCAAGATGGCGGCCAAACTCTGGCAGATCGAGTTGTCTCTCTTGCGTCCAGAGTGTACAGATGGCGCCACAAATACTCGCTTCTGAATGGACGACTTGAGCTGGTGGCGCCCCCTATCGATCGAAATTTGAGGGTTCCCGATTGCGGCTTAACATGGACCAACAGATGGCGAATTTTCCCGGCGCCCGAAAAAGGGGCCTCGAAAAGCATGCTATATACTACTTATGTCGTGGTGTAGTGGATACGCACGTTCGATCACAAGCGCCTCGAAATTTTCTTTTTCCGAGTTCGAATCCCATGAGGGCAACATGTGTGACGTCGACAAGTTATTTCAGTGTTTCTCATTTTTGTAAAACAAATTGCATTCAGTATATCTGAAATAACGTTTTAGGCTATCATTATGAACCAATTAAAAGTAAAATAAACATTGTTTACCGATGAAACGATACCGTGTGGACATTACGGGCCAGTCAAAGATTGAAATCGAACGATCAGTCGCTACCTGCCTAAATTGTGTATTTATTCTCCAATATGTGCATGTGAAATAGACTACAACGTGGTGAAATAATAACGCCTTGGTACCGAACATATGTGAAGCTATCATGGTTCACCGTAACATTCAGTACGTTGATTGACAGTTGCCGCCGACGAGATGGAGAGAAGAAATGCACATTTCTATGAGTCGGCTGGCTGTGGGCAAAAACCCCGCCTTACAATACCATCTCTTTTGTCGGAGATGATGTTAGGATCGTCATTATCCTTATCATTAATATTAAATGTTCTAGCTAAGGTTGTGGCCTTCTTGAGAGTAATCAGTTCGTTAAGAATTTTCCAAGTCTTTTTAATATCATGATTGCAATCAATGAAATTCTGTTCATGATACATTTTCTTGGCCGTTCTCACGCTTTGGTTTAATTTATTTCGATATTGCTTGTATTCAGGGTTGTATCAGGACGGGTCAAAAGAACAGTCTAGTTTCCCCTGATTGATCTTTAGTATACCATCGGTTATCCGTAGTTTACTAGTTTGAGTCCTTCTTGTTGATGGTTTTATTATAAGAGGAAAACATTCGCTGTATATAAGATTAAGTGAGTTCAAAAATATATCCATGGGGTTGTTAACATCCGTGTCTTCATTTATCAAATTAGCCCAGTTTTCTGTATTTTTCCCGCAAATGGTGTTTTCTGTTTCGGGAGAATGGCTGCACATTATCGGGACTTCTGGCTAGGATACATTGATTTGAAAAACAGAAAAGTTATCCGTGATATCAGTGGGCGAGTGAGCAGAATTCTGTCATGGATTGGCACTACCGGTTATATAGTGCGTCCGAAAAAAAAGTTAGGTGTCGTTTCCCTTCTGTCACCACAGAAGACATATTTAGAATGAATGAGGGTTAATATATATAATCCGGGGTAAATCAAATAAATTTCCCAACAATTGCGCATTTCCTTAATTCCGTGTGCATACAAAAAAGTACTAACTTCCCTGAAATAGTAGTTTACACAGCAACACACAGAAATAAATCTGTTTGTTCAATTATACTCGGTTAAATTGATACAGTATGAAACCGATAACAATAGCGTATGCAAGTGGCGGTCTAAAAGCATAAACAGTTGATTTCCTGAGATAAAGAGTTCAGATTTTTGTTTATATACATGATTACCATGTCCTCCTGAAACGTTCATTTAAAGGTCAACCCAAACGCTCTGAGGTCAAAAATATAAAAAAATAGTCCTTTCGATTCTGAAAATAATGATATTTTTTTCATAATTTTGTGCAGTCTGGTTGGCGAGATATTGCCGTTTGAAAGGTGAAAATCGCTCTCCTGTCAATTCCAGCTGTGACGTCACGGAGGGAAGCCGTCTTGTATTCTCTATGTTAAAGCCGTATACCACAGTCGTAAGTAGCTGCTTATTTCTGGAGATTTTCGGAGTATCGGGACATCATTTGTTAAATATGCCGCGACGTTGTGTAGTGGGAGGTTGCAGTTTTACTACAGATGACGGTGTTGGTATTCATTTGTGGCCTAAAGACGAGAAAATCGCTGCAAATTGGACGAAATTTGTACGCAACACGAGAGTGTGGAAAGAGGGCCTGAGCCAGTACTCGTATTATTTGCTCGGCACATTTTGACAGAAATTAGACATCATTCGAGGACATCTACAGCGTAACAGTTGAATTCGGGTACAAACCAAAACTAAAGAGAACAGCTATTCCAACTATCAAACCTAAGAACAATCAGAATGTGACGGCAAAGAAATCGGACAGGGAGAATCTATCACGGACATCGGCTGAACGAACATAGCCTGCAAGCGAGGTCTCGGGCCGGGCAGGGAGACGGCTGTACATGCCCTGCTCGCTCTCGCGTGGCATTTGTTGCTTGAGCACCTACAGGTTAGACTGGATGAGTCTCTATTTCATATATACTATTTAATAATACTAAAATGATCTTTCATAAATATATATACGCTTGATAAGTAAATAAATAAAAAACACCAATTGGAGTGAATGGCTGTAAATACAGAAGTGATAATAATACTTTCATAATCCCTTGACATTTGAGATTGTGGGAATATCATTCGATTTCAATTTAATTGAGGTAATTTGTCGAAAATTGAGCAAATGTGAATGCCGATCCACTCACCATGGCTTACTTTTCGCCATGAATGTCCAAAGTATTTTTTATCAAACTATATAAATTCTGAAATTGGTATTTCATAGGGATTATGGGAAAACAAACAAAATTCAAATCGGACGTATATCAGTAGAGTTATCAACAGTTTACTGTCCATACTGCCGAATCCCGGAGTTTATCCCCTCGAAAAGGCTGCCTCGGTCAGTAACAACAATAACAACACAGATGTGCTCGTTCTTTACATCACAGAATCGTTCTACATTCAATACAGTTTGAAATATATGGACATTTGCTCTTATAGATGACGATAATAAGGTTTCCAGTCAAGTTGCATACCAATCACTATTCAACAAACGACCTCTCCGAATCCTGTCGTCGTCGAGTTCCACGTTGTCAGAGTGGTTGTCACTGTCAGAATCGGAGCCGTACGGCTCAAATTGATAGGGCTGAATTCCGCCGTTGGTCTGCAAACAACTGTTAATTTGCCCGTCATCATCCTCCTCTATGTCTATTTCATCTTCTTGGCGAAAAATATTTCCATCTAAGCATCTGATATCGCTCGAATCGACATCTGAACCGGAGCTCTGACTGCACTCGCTTTCCATGTTATCCGCTGTTTTTTCTCAGGCAACTTCCCTGCGTGACGTCATCAAGCCAGCTGTGAAAGTGTGAAAAAGCCCACTTTGCTCCCATATTACGTGTGTTTCTGATCAGATTAGAATTTTTCAATATTTTTTTCATACAAAGTGAAGTATGAACTATGATTTTTAAGGATTTTTAGACCAAAAAAAAATCCGTTTGGGTTGACCTTTAAGCATGGCCGTAGACAAGGGGGTGGGGGGGTGGCCGGGGGGGCGCAGGGGCCCCAAATGTTGCAAGACAAGAAAAAAATAATAGACATGTGTTTGTGAAATACATATTTCCCACTTCATGTTTGTCAGAGGGGAAAGTCGTCAAGCAAAGGAAACGGGGCATGTTGATGCAAAAAATTCCATCCAAGATGTACAAAACACGTATTCCCTCAAAAAACACAACCTGGATGTGTCGCTGAGCTAATTAGTTTGCACAAGTTTTTTTTTGTGTCGACCAGGTTTGAGGTTTAAAGGTCAACCCAAACGCTCTGAGGTCAAAAATATAAAAAAATAGTCCTTTCGATTCTGAAAATAATGATATTTTTTTCATAATTTTGTGCAGTCTAGTTGGCGAGATATTGCCGTTTGAAAGGTGAAAATCGCTCTCCTGTCAATTCCAGCTGTGACGTCACGGAGGAAAGCCGTCTTGTATTCTCTATGTTAAAGCCGTATACCACAGTCGTAAGTAGCTGCTGATTTCTGGAGATTTTCGGAGTATCGGGGCATCATTTGTTAAATATGCCGCGACGTTGTGTAGTGGGAGGTTGCAGTTTTACTACACATGACGGTGTTAGTATTCATTTGTGGCCTAAAGACGAGAAAATCGCTGCAAATTGGACGAAATTTGTACGCAACACGAGAGTGTGGAAAGAGGGCCCGAGCCAGTACTCGTATAATTTTCTCGGCACATTTTGACAGAAATTAGACATCATTCGAGGACATCTACAGCGTAGCAGTTGAATTCGGGTACAAACCAAAACTAAAGAGAACAGCTATTCCAACTATCTAACCTAAGAACAATCAGAATGTGACGGCGAAAAAATCGGAGAAGGAGAATTTATCACGGACATCGGCTGAACGAACCTAGCCTGCAAGCGAAGCCTCGGGCAGGGAGACGGCTGTACATGGCCTGCTCGCTCTCGCGTGGCATTTGTTGCTTGAGCACCTGCAGGTTAGACTGGATGAGTCTCTATTTCATACTATTTAATAATAATAAAATGATCTTTCATAAATATATATACGTTTGATAAGTAAATAAATAAAAAACACCAATTGGAGTGAATGGCTGTAGATACAGAAGTGATAATAATACTTTCATAATCCCTTGACATTTGAGATTGTGGGAATATCATTCGATTTCAATTTAATTGAGGTAATTTGTCGAAAATTGAGCAAATGTGAATGCCGATCCATTCACCACGGCTTATTTTTCGCCATGAATGTCCAAAGTTTTTTTATCAAACTATATAATTCTGAAATTGGTATTTCATGGGGATTATGGGAAAACAAACAAAATTCAAATCGGACGTATATCAGTAGAGTTATCAACAGTTTACTGTCCATACTGCCGAATCCCGGAGTTTATCCCTTCGAAAAGGCTGCCTCGGTCAGTAACAACAATAACAACACAGATGTGCTCGTTCTTTACACCACAGAATCGTTCTACATTCAATACAGTTTGAAATATATGGACATTTGGTCTTATAGATGACGATAATAAGGTTTCCAG
Source organism: Hanleya hanleyi (assembly GCA_036873755.1). NCBI lineage: Eukaryota > Metazoa > Mollusca > Polyplacophora > Lepidopleurida > Hanleyidae > Hanleya > Hanleya hanleyi. The sequence continues at coordinate 11,499 of JAVTVY010055581.1, read as the reverse complement.
TCAAGTTGCATACCAATCTGTATTCAACAAACGGCCTCTCCGAATCCTGTCGTCGTCGAGTTCCACGTTGTCAGAGTGGTTGTCACTGTCAGAATCGGAGCCGTACGGCTCAAATTGATAGGGCTGAATTCCGCCGTTGGTCTGCAAACAACTGTTAATTTGCCCGTCATCATCCTCCTCTATGTCTATTTCATCTTCTTGGCGAGAAATATTTCCATCTAAGCAGCTGATATCGCTCGAATCGACATCTGAACCGGAGCTCTGACTGCACTCGCTTTCCATGTTATCCGCTGTTTTTTCTCGGGCAACTTCCCTGCGTGACGTCATCAACCCAGCTGTGAAAGTGTGAAAAAGCCCACTTTGCTCCCATATTACGTGTGTTTCTGATCAGATTAAAATTTTTTCAATATTTTTTTCATACAAAGTGAAGTATGAACTATGATTTTTAAGGATTTTTAGACCAAAAAAAATTCCGTTTGGGTTGACCTTTAATAACCATGGAAAGAAAATACCCACACACAAAACAAGAAAAGATTAAAAAACAGAACGCATCTCCAGCCATCTGGGATCCTGAAGCTTCCGGGGCCTAAGCGGGCCCTCGCCTTATTGTGCTGTGCCCACCCAAATCTGAAAACTTGTCTACAGCCTTGTTAAGTATAAAGTTATTGATGTTAAAGAAAAAAATTACCTTTCCATTCATCAATTCATGCTGCTTAGTCCCATCACATCACACATTTATGAATGCACAAACTTCGTAATGTGTCTGTAAAAATTCCGAAACGAAATAGGGCTCTAGCACAGTAAAGTGATTCCTATCAGTCATCCGTATGAAACGTAACACTGCACAGAATCCGAATTTAAATGTCATAATATGATGGAGCTGTGTGCTTCATTCTATCCATTGTCACCAAAATGAAGACTAGCAATAAAACAGGAATCAAAAGAACTGTCGCGATCACGTATTATGAAAAGTTCGATGAAATAATTCTCCTCAGGATGTGGCACCAATGGTTCATCATAGGTGAGGCATACTTCAAAGTAACAAACAAACAGCGTAATGCCCGGTTTGTCGTTGAACACCGAGTTTTAAGGAGAATTAGGACCTTTGAGATTTTCGAAAATTTTTGCGAAGTCTAAATTTCCAAAAACGCCCCTCATCATTATAATGACCAAATTTTATGACACAATGATACCATGAGACATGAAATGACAAAAAATGCAATTTTTTTTTCGAAAAATGTTTTCAATACCTTTGTGAAGCAAAAAAAGAAACGAAATTACAAAGAATTTCGGAAGCGACTTTCAGAAAATAAATACTATAACAGGCCAGGAAAAGGATGAATAAAATGTCTCAACTTAACTTTGGAGATCCTACGAGCAAAATTATCCATTTCGCCTGAAGCACGTGGCCGTACTTTCATATTCGACTGTACACGTGAACACAAAACACCGCTGAAATGTCGCCATTTTGCCACCGACGTCACAAGGAAATAAAGATAATTCAATAGAAAATAAACTACAGCAGATATGAAATTCAATTTTTCCACAAATACACAGGTAGATACGTACTTTTAAGTCCATCTGTTGGCAAAGAAATCGAATTCAGCGCTTTGAAATCACACAGGTCGAAACAAGTGACAGCGTGCTTCTTTCCCAGACAAGGTGACCCATCACATGTTAATAATATTCATAGATACGATGCGAAGATGCGAAGCGCGAAGATGCGAAGTTGCGATGCGAAGATGCGAAGCGCGAAGATGCGAAGATGCGAAGTTACCTGTACAATAGGAACATAGACGTTTATTCTAAATATGAAATACAGTCTATCTTATCTTCTTTTTTGGAAAGAAAACCCGAAACATGATAGTACTCTATATTCTTTCGAACCATTCTTGACATGCTATGTTCATCTGAATAGTTTCGTCGAAGGAATGGTCAAACTATATTGAATTAGATCTAGATGTGGACATGACATTACTGTTAGCTGTGTATATGAATGTAGTATGATAAAAAACGTGTCCACTGTTTTGAAGACGAGCCATTGCGATACAGGAATTTACACAATGTGAGCATTCGGAGCATTTTGACATTCAATCTAACGTTGTTTCCCAAATATATTAAAATAAGGCTTTTCGTCGACCAAAGCAATAATCTCCAATTAATTTCTAGCGAAATTTTGAAGAGAACGAGAAATTTGTCGCTTCAGTCGAATTAACGATCCAGGTTTTCTCTATTATGGAAATGAATGAGTTGTGCAAATGTTTAAATACAGTCACGTCGCCAGTTCCGATCTAGTGTCAGTTCCGACCAACCTCCCGAAACATCCCTTCTAGTCACAACCAAGATAACGCGAAATCTTAAAACATTTGGAGCAGTCGAACAAGTTGATCTGCCTTCAAATCATGGTTAGGTCTATTTATATTATGCAATCATTGGTTTTGTTAGGAGAAATCTGTGCAGAGCCACTCCATACACACGAATACACCGATCTGCGTACAAACACCACGACCTGTAGTCATGAAGGCAAAAAAAACAACACAAAAACGGTGTCGTCTGCCAGCGCTTCCGATCAAAGTGTTGATCAACCTGGAAAAGATTATGATAGTCAGTTGAATAAAAATGAAATTTATAGTTCACCAAAATGTGGTCATATTTTTGTTACAAGAGAAAATCCTCCGTATAAATAGGAGCACATTTTGATGAACTATAAATTTCATTATTGTGAAAAATATGTAGGCCTCAAACCAAAATCATATTGTCGCACAAGATATTAAGAAGTTTGATCATTTGAAGTACCAAGTTTGATTAACGTGTCCCATTTTTGTGACAAGAGAAAATGTTCTCTATAAATGCCTCAAAAACACCAAATAAGGCCAGGGAGAACATTTTGATGAACCATAAATTCATTTTTACAGTCAGCTGACCATCACACGTTTTTTTCAGACTGATACTATTGTATATATTCTTCAAGAAAAATATGAACTTGCAGGTTATTGATTGAAAACAGCAATCAGCTTTTAATTAGTGTCGTCACATGCAGACAAAGGAGATTTTCCCATGTAAACATCACATATCCTTTATTCATTCGAGTTTCACACCAAAGACTACCCACCCCACTGTCGACATCAACTGACGGAGCCAGTTCCGAACGACTCTCCTCCAAGGGGGGCCAAATTGGGGCATACCATGTCATGAATAAGGTCTTGCAAACAAAGCGTTCACAACGAAACTTCGTAACTCGATTGAGTGCTGATTCGCATAGCTTTTCTTTAATCTGCTATTTGGAGGTAAAATTAATGATGGCGCAAACGATTCAAGGTTGTTTTTGTTTTCGGGTGAGTATAAGCCATCATTGATATTTCAGTGTCCAATCTGTCTTGCCAATATGATCAGCTCGACCATATCGCTGTCATCCCCACCCCCTACCCCAACCCGCATGTTGAACGCCAACTGTTCACTTAGGAGATGGTGATATGTACAATGTTACGAAATATCCAGCTGGGACCCTATTTTTGGCAAAAAAATTAGCATGTTGACGATTACATTTGTATATACCTTGGCCAAAGATCAACGTTAAAAGGAGACAGGATCGGGAATGGCGACAGTGGGTTGAAACTGATACCGCTCATTAAGAAATTTAACCATATTCTCCACGTTTAAGTACATCGTCAGCTAAATTACTTTGTTAAGAAATTCTATAGACAAATGCACTACGATCCTGATAATGATTTTGCCAATCAAACCGTTCCCTTTTGAAACAGATGAATCGGAACTGGAACCTCGTCCATACTGCAGCTGATATATTAGAGTAGTAAGAAAAGGCTAAAATCATCCATATTTGTGGGGCGCCTTTGGGTGGGACGCTTGTCGCATATGCCTGGGTGACGCATGCGCTGGGACGTCATGTGAATTCCGGTGACGAAAATAGACCTGTAGAAGATCGCACTGTGTGGGCCGATGCGCATGCATAGTATGGAGTGCCCATGCGCTCCAAGTGTGGAGCATGATACGGAAAACCATGAGGGGTGCGAGAGAGATAGGGCTTCACTAAACGAGATCTAAACGTTAATCATATTAAAGCCTTAACATTGAGTTTAAAAATGTTTCGAATCCTACGATAATTCGGACTTGATGCCGGAGCTGTATGCATTTCCAAAAAACAAAATCCTGGATTAACGCATTGACGTTATCCGATCTGGGGTTGCATATTGGTGTATGCCCACTGTAAAGTTTGTGAATCCTCCCCTTCAGCCTCGATATCGTCCGCATGTATTTCAATATTCCCATAGACAATGCGGTCCAAAATGTCGGATCCACTTCTTCGACGGGTCTGTCGTCCTCAATCGAGCGCTTGCAATGCTGAGAGGGGCAGACAGTGTCCGCAGTAGTATAGTAATCGTAAATTGAGGCCCATTTTCGCAGCACCCCCTGGTGGCAGAAACCCGCACTAATGGGAAGACAACTCCGGCTGTTACTTCCGGTTCCGGTCATCTTTGACCCCTGCGCACCATTATTATCCGGTATTTTGCGCCTGCGCAGGGGTCAAAGGTCACTTCCGGTCAAGTGACCGGAACCGGAATTAACAGCCTGGAGTTGTCTCCCTCTAGTGCGGATTTTTGTCACCAGGGGGGCGCTGCAAACAAACAGTAGAGATCCCTGCGCATGTCTTAGACAGGCATGCGCCAAGCCAACCACCTCGCTGGGGGTCTAATAACACCCCAGCCACCAGTCAGATTTTTGGACCGGATTCGGGGCCTTCGCGCACATCGCCGGAAGTGACATCATACATGGCAAAATAGATGTTTACCGAACATTTCGATTACTTTTCAAGTCTGCATAATACCTCTGTTGACCTAGCGTTAAAAAGGTTTATCTGGGAATAATTTTTCGTGATTATCTGGGCAGAGCATATGAAAAGTAGTTCGCTCATGTGCAACACTAAATGAGTTGTTCGGCCGGATTCAAACTGAACCGTGCGTTGGTTGGTTTCCCCTATATGTCATAGCAACGTAGTAAAGGTCAACTTCCGCTATTGGTGGCAGGGATGGTAATGGAGCCTGCGAAATGGAGCATGCGCTGTGGGGAGGTTGGCGCCAAGCATCCCACCCAAAGGCGCCCCACAAATATGGGTAATTTTGGCCTTTTCTTACTACTCTAATATATCAGCTACGGTATGGACGAGGTGTCAGTTCCGATCCATCTGTTTCAAAAGGAAACGGTTTGATTGGAAAAATCATTATCAGGATCGCAGTGCATTTATCTATATAATTTCTTAACCCTACCAGGTCTTTGGGGGGCTGGGAGGGAAGGGGTCAAAAGGTCCCGACTACCAAACTTTCTGCGCTATCTCCGGAACGACAAAAAATGAGAGCTGACACTGCTGGACTTTATATTTTATCATATTGTGGTCGTTTTGAGCCTATTTTCATAACCCTCCGAGGAGAGGATCATCCCTAAATTCAAGATGGCGGCCACATGGAGTACCAGAAAAGTTATGTTTTCGTCATATTTTTTTTAATCTTTTTTGCTTTTCCGCGATGACAAGTGAGCAAATGCTATTTTATTTCACATCAAATTAATATTTACTAATTTATCATACACAATTTGCGGAGAAATTGCCTAAAATCGTCAAAAAATGCCGTTTCTGAAGATGACGTCAATGTGACGTCATCAAGGTGGCCATATTGGATTTTTTCTGGTAGAACTTGACCAAAGGGTATAGTGTGGAAAGTTTCAACTCCATAGCTTAAGGAGTAAGAAAAATAATTAGGGGGGGGTTATTTCGGCCCCCCAGGTCTGGACAGGTCCTAAAAAGCCCAGGCCAGATAGGGTTAACAAAGTAATTTAGCTGACGATGTACTTAAACGTGGAGAGTATAATTACATCTCTTAATGACCAGTATCAGTTTCGACCCACCTTCGCCAGTTTCGATCCAGCCTCCTTCTGACGCTGATCTGTGACCTAGCTATACTCAAATGTAACCGTCACCATGATAGCTTTTTCCAAAAATAAAGGGTCCCAGCTGGATATTTTGTTTTACATGTGCCCATTTCCTAACAGTTGGCGTTCGAAATGCGGTTTGGGGTAGGGGCCGGGGATTACAGCGATATGGTCGAGCTGATTATATTGGCAAGACAGATTGGACACTGAAATATCAATGATGGCTTATACTCGCCAGAAAACAAAAACAACGTTGAATCGTTTGTACCGTCATTAATTTTACCTCTAAATAGCAGATTAAAGGAAAAGCTATGTGAATCAGCACACCATCGAGTTACGAAGTTTCGTTGTGAACGCTTTGTTTGCAAGGCCTTATTCATGACATGGTATGACGCAATTTGGTCATCCACGGAGGATATTGTTTCGGAACTGTCTCCGTCAGTTGATGTCGACAATGGGGTCGGTAGTCTCTAGTGTGAAACTCGAATGAATAAAGGATATGTGATGTTTACATGGGAAAAACTCCTTTGTCTGCATGTGACGGCAGTAAAATGAATAGCTGATTTCTGTTTTCAATCAATAACCTGCAAGTTCATATTTTTCTTGAAGAATATATACAGAAGTATCAGCCTGGAAAAAAAGTGTGATGGTCAGCTGATTATAACGAGAGATCCTGAAGAATCTTGGTGCCCACCATTGTGCGATAATTGTAAGTTAATGACAAGAGGATCTTTTTGTCCATTGTTACTAAGCACAAACGATTGGTTTGTAATTTTGTTTACAGAATTACGAATATGAGCGAAAAATGATCGAAATAGGGACACTGGAAAACACCATGATATTATCTTTATAAGTTTCGGGAGTTTCAAGATTTCTGGAAACTGTACTTGGTGTCGGTTGGTATAGTATAAGTGAAATGAGCAAAGTTAGTCTGAAAGTGAATGTCCGGAGGATCCTTCGTCTTCGTTTTCTAGTATTTTTTTTTTTTTTTTTTTTTTGCACGTCATCATTGGTTACTGGAAGCGAAGACAAATCTCTTAGACACTTTGTCATGAGCTATGAAACATACTTAAGATTTTATAATTAGGAACGAATGCTGTTTACTAGGCTAGTTTGAGATATCTCTTTTAACATACCATGCTCGATAATAGTAAGACGGTACAAAACTTAATACTGAAGTGATCCGGTCCATGCAGTAATGTTGAAACTTTGAAAGTGTCTGAATCCTGATTATCTACTATGCATCGAAACACGTAGTAGTCTACAGTTGTCGAGTTGTGACGTTGAGTCACAAGAGTGAAGTCAATTCGTGTAGACAATCCGTCGGCAGACGAAACGGTGGGGCAGTTCACTTGCAACGGCATGGATTAAAGTAAACTGATTTAAAATTTGAAGAAATACATTTTAATTCGGAATCATTTGAACTCCTCGATATAGAAGGTGAAAGTATGGATATTCTCTATAGTTAATACATAGAATACGCCCCAATGTTTGATCGGCCGACTCTTGTGCTGCAACGGCTCAACTCGGGAAACCGTATTAATTTGAATCGTCACTTCGAATCGGACCAAAAAAGTGTCTTGCAAAACTGGACGACAGAGGAGCCTGTGTACTAAATTTGAGAAAGATCCATGCAGTACTTCCTAAGAAATCACGATAACAAAGTTTCATGGGGAAATCCAAGATGGCTACCTGGTGGATTTTCGAATCGGACCAGAAAAGGTATCTTGCACAACTAGACTCCAAGGGGAACTTGTGTACCAAATTTGAGAAAGATCCATGCAGTAGTTCCTGAGAAATCGCGATAACAAAGTTTCATGAGGAAATCCAAGATGGCTGCCTGGTGGCCATACTGGATTTCCGAATCGGACCAAAAAAGGTATCTTGCACAACTAGACCCCAAGGAAAACCTGTGTACCAAATTTGAGAAAGATCCATACAGTAGTTTCTGAGAAATCGCGATAACAAGGTTTCATGGGGAAATCCAAGATGGCCGCCTTGTAGCCATATTGGATTTTTGAATCGGACCAGAAAAGGCATCTTACACAACCAGACCCCAAGGGGAACCTGTGTTCCAAATTTGAGAAAGATCCATGAAGTTGTTCCTGAGAAATCGCGATAACAAGAATTGTTTACGGACGGACTGACGACGGACAGACTGACGACGCCTCGACTGACGACGGACGGACGACGGACAAGCGATTTGAATGAATTTATGGTTCATCAAAATATTCTCCCTGGCCTTATTTGGTGTTTTTGAGGCATTTATAGAGAACATTTTCTCTTGTCACAAAAATATGACACTTTAATCAAACTTGGTACTTTCAAATGATCAAACTTCTTAATAACTCTTTCGACAATATGATTTTGGTTTGAAGCCTACATATTTTTCATAAAAATGAAATTTATAGTTCATCGAAATGTGCTCCTATTTATACGGAGGATTTTCTCTTGTAACAAAAATATGACTACATTTTGATGAACTATAAATTTCATTTTTATGCAACTGACCATCATAATCATTCATAATTTGATCGGAAGCGCTAGCAGACGACGTTTTTTTTGTGTGTTTTTTTTTCATGTCTACAGGCCGTGGTGTTTGTACGCAAATCGATGTATTCGTATGTATGGGGTGGCTCTGCAAAGATTTCTCCTAACAAAACCAATGAATGCATAATATAAATAGACCTAACCATGATTGGAAGGAAGATCAACTGGTTCGACTGCACCAAATGTTTTAAGATTTCGCGTTATCTTGGTTGTCACAAGGAGGGATGTTTCGGGAAGCTGGTCGGACACTAGATCGGAACTGGCGACGTGACTGTATTGAAACATTTGTACAACTCAATCATTTCCATAATAACCTGGATCTTTAATTCGACTGAAGCGACGAATTTCTTGTTCCCTTCAAATTAAATGGAGATTATTGCTTTGGTCGACGAAAAGCCTTATTTTAATATATTTGGGAAACAACGTTAGATTGAATGTCAAAATGCTCTGAATGCTCACATTGTGTAAATTCCTGCATCGCAATGGCTCGTCTTCAAAACAGTGGACACGTTTTTTACCATACCACATTCATATACACAGTTAACAGTAATGTCCTGTCCGCATCTAGATCTAATTTCGCATCTACGCGCTTCGCATCTTCGCATCTTCGCATCGCAACTTCGCATCTTCGCGCTTCGCTTCTTCGCATCTTCGCATCGTATCTTCGCATCTTCGCGCTTCGCATCTTCGCATCGTATCTTCGCATCTTCGCGCTTCGCATCTTCGCATCGTAACTTCGCATCTTCGCGCTTCGCATCTTCGCATCTTCGCATCGTAACTTCGCATCTTCGCGCTTCGCATCTTCGCATCGTAACTTCGCATCTTCGCGCTTCGCATCTTCGCATCGTAACTTCGCGTCTTCGCGCTTCGCATCTTCGCATCGTATCTTCGCATCTTCGCATCGTAACTTCGCATCTTCGCATCGTACCTTCGCGCATCGCATCGTAACTTCGCATCTTCGCATCTTCGCCTTTTTCCATCATCGCATCTTCGCATCGTAACTTCGCGCATCGCATCGTAACTTCGCATCTTCGCATCTTCGCCTTTTTCCATCATCGCATCTTCGCATCGTAACTTCGCGCTTCGCATCGTATCTTCGCATCTTCGCATCGTACCTTCGCGCATCGCATCGTAACTTCGCATCTTCGCCTTTTGGATTTCATGTTCTAATGCCAAACACGCGATGGCCCTTCTCGGCCATCATAAAAAACACTGTTCATGACATGTTTTGTCTGCAGTGTGAGGTGCCCAGAAACACGAACATTTTGTTCGAGGGGCATGTTCGTGAAATCAAACATGTTTAATTTTCGGAACATGTTTTCGTCCTCAAAAACAGTTTTTTGTCTTCAGTGTGTGGGGATCGTGAACATTTGTCCGAAGATTTACCAACAGTTATCCAATCAACTGGCAGCTGTCGGTCATGTGACGAAGCCGCTCTCACATGACACAACACAATGGCTCCCATCACATGACCGGCAGCCTCGCTGCGTGATCGCGGCGACTGGCGGCCAAGAGAAAATGTTCGTAGTGTGAGGTTACCACGAACAAAAACACGAACAAACTGTTCTGTTCTAATACAACAAAATGTTCGTAGTGTGAGTTGGGGTGAGGTGGACGAAATTGAGAGAATATATCATTGTCATTGATGATAATCATGCAGACAGTGAAAGCCGAGCCTTTGATGTTAAACGGCGATGCTTACGTCAACAACGACTTCTATTGTGGAAGTATAAATTTCACATACGAGGTTGGAAGAGGATTCGAAAGCAAGACAATGTATCCCACGATCTACCTATAATGTTTAATACATGTCGGATTTGTGACAAAACGTTCTGCCGTCATCATCAAAGTCATTTTATATAATCATCCTTATAACTCCGCGGTATGCGCTGTGCATTGGTTCTATAAAAATACCGTTTTGATTCGTCTATATTTATATTTTGTTCATAAATAGTATTCGATCGTAGAAATTTCACCAACCGTTTCAACGAAATCAAAGTTGGAACCTCTCTCATTTGACGTGGTTCCCAAAAATTCGTCTTCTCTCCGACCTTTGATTTCTCATCCACGAAATTTGAACCTGAACTTGTGACACCACCCTAAAATTTTTATTTATCATGCGAATATGGAAGGGACTATTCGTGTATGTTATTTGTTTGACCTTTGCTTCATATACCGCAGAAAACGTCGCTGATGAGAAACACTTCTCTGATTTCATTCAAACCCTTAGACTGGTGACTAATGCAAAGAAAAGTATTATCGAATACTGATTCGAAACAGATTTGCATAGTTCAACTTTTCAAATATTTAAACAACAAGATTAATATTCGAGTATTTTGTTTGTGTTTTGTTGAGCTTTGAGAATTTATTTGCATTGAAGTGAGAAACGTAAACCATTTCGGATGTCCCATCATTATTCTATACAAAATCCTGGGAACTAATGGCGAAAGGGAAGCGATTTTATTTTCGGCAAAAATGACGACGGCAATCGTTTCGGATTTAGAAGCTGATTTCCACACACATTATTCTTAACTCGCGTTCTTGTCCTGCGAATACAATAGGTTCATAACGCGAGGGTGATAATCCAAGGCGAGAACGCGAGAATACGAAGCGAGAACGCGTGATTGATCTCACGTTGTCGCTTCGTATTCTCGCCCACGCATTCTCATCCTGTGGAAAATGCGAGAATACGCGGGAGCGAGAACGCGAGAGACAAGGATCGATTCTCGCGTTCTCATGTCTGCGTCCTCGAAAAATGTCCGACTAATAAGCCCCACTGTTATCCCAGAAGTACCGCATATGCACGCCAGGCACAAGACTGAAGGCCAGGTTCACGCGCATGCGTTTTTCCACCAGAGCCAGAAAAGCCGCCATCTTGGTGGTGTGAACGAAAATTTTACCGCAAGTATGACTGTTAGGAAAATATCGACCGATGCGTTGATACAATGAAGCGTCCCAAGACGGCGGCGTTGCTGGCTGTTGTGATAAAACGCATGTTCGTGGACCTGC
>JAVTVY010055580.1:0-28868 GCA_036873755.1 Hanleya hanleyi | reverse complement strand
AATGTGCTCCAATTCAATCACATATCGCCCATTTGGACGAAAAAGGTCAACACGTTGGCTGAAAAGATGTTTTCAGAACTTTTTCACCATAAACTTTTTTTTGAGCGGTAAAATCCGGAGAAACCTAGTTCCACACTTCTCATGGAGCAGTTTGTCACGTTTGTCCCTGCAAGCATTGGAACTTGGCTATTATACGGAGTCTCTGAAACAACACGCACATAGTCTATGGGTTTATTTTCCAGATTTGTAATTTTTTCGGGTAGATTCTTGGCACTCATGTCTAACCACATCTAGAGAGTTCGCTGATTAAGAAAAGAATGGGTGCCAGTTTTTGCATTAACATTTGGGACCTCCATTTTGAATTTCAAAATGGCCATCATCGAAAATCATTTTTTAAACATAATTGCCAATTATTCATTCAAATGTCACCCAATATTTGTTTCGTTTTATCTAAACTCTTATAAAGGGGCCAACCATTCATTGGAAACAAAATAAGAACACTATGAATACTCTAAATTAGCAAAAATCCAAGATGGTCACCAGATTTCAGGATTTGTTTACGTAGCCCCATATAGACCCATATAGTCCCATACTAGGGGTATAGGACCAATGTTTGTCCCACTGGGAAACCTACTTCTAGACATTTGCGGTATGGTTGTTTGGATTTGTTTTCTTAGTCTTGTCAAGACAAACATGATAGGAAGTGTCCCGGCACGAAACGGTGAAATTTTTGAAAAAAATTCGAGGTCTGTCTATAGCCCCATATAGACCCATTAACTGGGGTATAAGCCCAATGTATGTATAAATCCATACTGGGTGGACGTGTTGGAGTCTAGGTGAGTCCCTGGTGGTCCAATGGTGTCGTATGAGGTCTTATTTTGAAGCTCTCATGCAGGAGCACTTGACTACACTAATAATTCGTACGTTGTCAATAATCGGCGCATGCGCAGCCTGGCCGTAGTATAGAAAGCAGGCATTTTTGGGTGTGTGTGTGGGTGTGCTTGGGTTAGAGATGGGCTATTCTCGGTTCGAATAGGTCGTGTGAGGTATCCATGTGAAGCCTATGTAATGGAGCATCTGGTGGCGTGGATGTGGGGTAGAAATATGGTCATTCTGCGCATGCGCAGTCAGGCCGTAGTATAGAAAGCAGGCATTTGGGGGGGGGATGTGGGTCTGTGTTTGGGGTAGAGATGACCGCTATGGGTCCGAATGGGTCAAGGAAGGTGTCAAAGTGAAGCTTGTGTGGGTTAGAGTCAGAATGGTGTGTTTTCAAATGCAAGTCGCGTCAATCTGCGCATGTGCAGTTGGTTGTAGTAAGTAAAGTGGCCATTTTGGGGCAGTGAAGGAAGGTATTTGGTGTAGAGAGGGACCATCCTTGGTCCGAATGCGTCGTGTGAGGTGTCATTTTGTAGCTCTTGGGGTGTAGACCCCGATTTGAGGGATATTCACATCATCTGTGACGTCATTGGTGACGTCATCAGTACAAGTAGTAACCAAAGTGGACATTTTGGGGCAGTGAAAGGAAGGTATTTGGTGTAGAGAGGGACCATCCTTGGTCCGAATGCGTCGTATGAGGTGTCATATTGTAGCAACGCCCGCCAACGCCAAGCTTAACGCTTCAACGCCCTGGTGAAATAGCTAAGAAATTCTGATTTTCTAGATATTCCATGTAATTGTCACTAATTCTTCGAAATGCGGTGACGCCCGTCAACGCTTGTAGTTATGCCTTAACGCTCTAACATAACGCCTTGACGCCATGATATAGACCGGAGAGAGAACAACAACAACAAAAACAAGGATGACACATGAGAGAACAATAACAAGAAGAAGTTTTTTCATATAGTTTATTTCCCCCAATGTTACATCATACCCACGCTGGGGGAGCCGCGTTGGGTATGTTTACAACTCAAAAAGACTCTTGCCCAATCAGAGGCCACCATTTGCATCTATCATATTCGTTCCTGTCCGATAGATGTATTCTTGTTCAACCAGAAGTCGCCATTTCAGCAAGTTCCATCTTCGGCCATGTTCGCTCTGAACCGTTTATTCTAATCATCGTCGGACAGGCCTGGATATTCTTCGGGCAGCATGTCCTGAAACAGTTGTTTGCGCATTCTGATCGCATTTTCCAGGGCCACGGTGGGTGGTAGCCCCATAGCCTCTTCCAAGTGACGCTTGGCCTTCATGATGGACCTGTGCGTGGGGTCGCCTTTCATTTCAAGCGGTAGTAAGGTATACTGTTCATAGATCGCCATGGCTGTTTTCCTGATGCGGGGGCGCATTTGGGTATACGTCTGTTGTAAATTATCCTCTCCGGCGTCCTCGATCGCTGCAGCGTAAGTATTGATAGCTGCTGTCACAATACGATCGCAGAAGGTAGGTTCTGCCTCACTTTCCACGGACGTATGCTGACTATCTGAGGTCAAGCTCTCCGTATCACTAGATAGACTCTCAGCAATCTCTGTTTCGGTATCAGTCGATACACTCTCAGCAGTCTCTGTATCAGCATCCCCCTCAACGAACTCCTCGGAGTCTTCAATCCCATGTATATTTTTCTGGTGTCGCATCATATCGTAATGTCTGGTGAACGTGCGTTCGCACTCAGAGCAAGTATAAGTCATGTTACTGAACGTCGACTGTGCGTGTTTTTGGAAATACGCTCGCTTTTATAGACAGTAACGCCCATCAACTCTTAGCTTAACGCTTCAACGCCCTGGTGAATTAGCTCAGAAGCTCTGATTTCCATGGAATTGACACCAATTCATCGAAATGCAGCGACGCCCGTCAAAGCCCGTCGTTACGCCTTAACGCCCGTCTCAACGCCCGTCAACGCCCAGCTTAACGCTTCAACGCCCTGGTGAACTAACTCAGAAGCTCTGATTTTCATGGAATTTATTTGGTTCACATTGGATATGCATTATTACCTACTGTGAGTAGAAAATATTTGTCATATACCAGTAAGAAGTTGCACATTCATACTAATATTTCTTGATAACGTCGAAAACATGGTTAATATCCATGCAAACGAGTTCAGATGAACAGTTGTCTCAACTATAATGCATTTCAAACCCAAACTATTTGCGCACATTTCGATTACATGTTTAAAATAATGTTGAATAACAAAAAATCATACAGATCGGCTAAAAAAAAGGCGGCCATTTTGAAATTCAAAATGGAGGCCCTAAATGTTAATGCAAAAACTGGCACCCATTTTTTTCTTAATCAGTGATGTTTCTAGGTGTGCTTAAACATTGGTGCCAAGAATCTACCCAAAATTTTTCTTTTTTTACATAAGCCCACAGACTAACATTAAACATTTATAATCAATGTTTCTATTTGTTACTAAGTCAAACCTGCTTTAATTAATGCCTTTAATCTCCAATTAAATGCACAATCAAACGTAGAAAAACGGAAGTTAAAAGAAAAAAATCAACTCCCCTAGGAGTTGTCTGCCCCTAGGAGAGCTCTCCCATTCAATCCAGCGTGGTTACTATAAAGGTCATTGTAAGCCTTATTCCAATCCTCTTTCTCAAACCGAGACCAGTAGCATTACAAGGCCGCGGTACGAGGGGACGGAAGGGAGGGCACATTAAATTAAAGCAGGTTTGACTTAGTAACAAATAGAAACATTGATTATAAATGTTTAATATTTGCTTCCTAAGTCTTAAACCTGCTTTAATTAATGCCTCAGTACCAACATATGGAGGTGGGAACCTCGGTCTTGAAGTAGTTCCAAAAGTAGGCTAAGTAACCGCTGGAATGACACAGAAAAAACATGGTATGTATTAGCATGAAGCAATCAATCAATCAACAATTTTAAACCCTGGTCAAGGACGAAAAGGTTAAAACGTGAATAAGATACAGTTGTACTTATCTTGATTGCTACATCCATGTAGCTGTGCTTGTGGTGTGGAATTAATTTCAACCGAGAAGAGGGACCCCTACCCGTGGGTTGTTGGGTCTACTCGGGAAGCCGTCTATACCAAGAAGAGGGACCCCTACCCGTAGGTCGCTGGGTCTACTTGATAAGGCTTTCTGCATGCAAAATCTTGGCTGTTCCTAAGTCCGGGTGAAGCAGATAAACAGTCCGTGCCTAGAGGTCGCCAAGCCACACCACTCTCAGTCCACAAACGTCTACGTCCAACTTGCTTCTTGGGAGTTGAGCGTAGATGACGTAGCTGAGATCATGAGAAGGAAGTCAGATTCAACCTGAAAGACACAATCAAAACCGCAATTAAGGTAAAGATCACACTCACCATGGAGTCAGGCATCTTAAAGTGGTGATTTAGTGTCCGACATCTCTTAGAGGATCCAAGGTCGTCCATCTGAACTTATTTCTTCCTTCAATATGTGATCAATCAAATGTGGACTAATAGAATGAATGAGATGAGATGATACAGCAATTTGCAGATTTGCTGCGATGATCCAAAATGCCGCCCCCCCCCCCTTCTTTTTGAAAATTTAGTTGACCACGTGCTGGGCCGCTATTAACGGCCCAAGCGTGGTCATCCTTTCTGACTGGACTGACATATCTCTCAGATAGAAGTTGGTGAACGTGGAGTTCGCCGTCCAGGCACAAGATTGGACAATGTCATGGAGGGACAGATTCTTCCATAATGGCCATGACGTGGCAATGGCGCGAATCTCATGAGAAGAGGCAGTCGACAACAGAGGAGGAGCGTCTATGGCCAATTGATAAGACCATTTGATGGTTTTCTTCAACCACGCGGCGATGGTATTTTTAGTAATGTCACGCAAAACCGACGGGCGAAGAGACAGAAATAACCGGCGCCGAGAGCCGCGAGCGGAGTCGGTACGAGTAAGATAGTGGCGAATCGCCCGGACCGGGCATAACAGGAGGTCGTCTTCGAGCCCATGCACAAAGTCTGACAACGCAGGAATGGAGTACGATCGTTGAGCGCACGGACCTGAACGAACAGACTCATTTTTGGCGATAAATTCAGGAATGGGCCAAAAAGAAATGCGAGACCAATCCGCCGTCCAGGTCATAGAGGATCTTTCAAGAGCATGAAGTTCAGATACTCTAGAAGCTAAAGCAAACGCCGCCAAAAAGGCGGTCTTATAAGACACAGCTTTTAAAGAAGCGGATTCCAAAGGTTCCAAAGGGCGGAAGAATCAGAGCACACAGAACCACACCAATATCCCATTTCGGTAACAGTTGGCGCGTACGGCGAGACTGTAACGCGAAGGCGCGAATGAGCGCAGAGATATTATCGTTTAGACTAATGTCTACACCCGAAGTAAGGCGTAACACCCTAGCCAGAGCAGATCGATACCCCTCAATGGTGTTGATTTGAAACTTCTTATCACGATGAAGATGAAGGAGAAAGTCAGCTACTAAGGAAACAGAGGCAGAGTCGGGATCGGCATCCTGTCCTCGACACCAGGAGACGAAATAGGACCATTTCGCCTGATAGATCTGCGATGTGGAAGATCGATTGGCTGAAACCATCGTTCGTGCAACCTCTGCTGAAAATCCCTGGACTGCGAGTGCATTCTGGATAGTCTGCAAACGTGTAGGTTGAGCCACCGTGGGTTGTGATGGAAAATCCCGTGCGGTTGACGTAACAGGCTGGGCCAAACTGGCAGTCGACGTGGCGGGGCCGTGAGAAGCGGGACCAAAACCGGAAACCACTGTCGACGAGGCCACCACGGAACTACGAGTAGAATGATGCAGTCGTGACGAGAAATCTTCTGAAGCACTTCCAAAATCAGGGCCATCGGTGGGTAGGCATAAGCTAGGAATTTGTCCCAATTGATTGACAGGGCGTCGACGTCGAAGGCTTGAGGATCCAGAATCGGACTGACAAACAGGGTCAATTGGGCGTTGTTCCTCGTCGCAAAGAGATCGATCAGAGGGGACTCCCAGATGGTGGAGATCTGCTGGAACACCTCCGGATGAAGTTGCCACTCGGTCTGAAGAACGGTGTCCGGACGTGATAAGCTGTCCGCTAAGACATTGAGCCGCCCCGGAACATGGCGGGCGTGAATATAAATATGATGAGTACGAGTCCACTCGTACAGATCCCAAACTAGACGAAACATTGGTAGCGAGCGGGTGGTTCCCAACTTGTTGATGTACGCAATGACTGTGGAATTGTCCGTCGCTATGAGGAGAGATGAGTACATGAGACGATGACTCCAATGTTGCACCGCCAGAATGACTGCCTTCATCTCCAGCAGGTTGATGTGAAGACTGGCATCCAACGTTGACCATCTGCCGGATACCTCGAATATCTCCAGATGGGCTCCCCAACCGGTCTCGGACGCATCGGTGTACAGATGGAAAGCGGAATGGAACGCCCTGCATGACATTGAGCCGGGATTGCCACCAGACCAGATATGGATGAAGAGACGTCAATACCGGCACCGCTGGATTGATGGAAGGTGTCTGTAGGTAAGGATACAGATGATACTGTAGTGGACGCACCTGTAGTCGGCCGTAATGAGTTAAGTCCTGAGTGGAAGTGAGCAAACCTACCAAACTTTGCCACTGTTGACGTGTCCGTGACGTTGATGACAAAAACTTTCGGATTAACAGCTGAATTTTGTCCCAACGATCCTCCGGAGGGTATACTCGCTGATGATAAGTATCGAACACTGCGCCGATGTAACGACGAACTTGAGCCGGAACCAACTCTGACTTGAGAGGATGAGGGATGAATCCTAGATGCCGTAACACCAGAAGCGTGAACTGGACTTGCACGTTGAGACGGGCCTCGTCCGTCGCCCATAGGAGGATGTCGTCTATATAAACCTCTATCTGAATACCTCGCAGGTGTAGAAATGCCATGACAGGAGAGGTAATGCGGGTAAACAACCAGGGGGCCACATTGACCCCGAATGGGAGGACCTGCCACTCGAATCGACGTTCGTTGATAACGAAGCGGAGATAACGGCGATGACATGGATGAATTGGAATATGAAGATACGCGTCCTGCAGATCGACTGAGGCCAGCCAATCCCGATGATGTATGCGGGCCCGAATCGATGAAACAGTCGGCATCTTGAAATGAGGGGGGGGTGGTGAGATGAAACTTGTTTAACACTTTTAGGTCGATCACCATCCGCATCTGGTGCGAGTCTTTCTTGGAGACCAGAAATACGTGGCTGTAAAACCCCACACTGTCCTCCGTCCGAGGTAACTCCCTGACAGCTCCCTTGTCGATGAGCGTGATGACCGAAGACAGAAGAGTCCGCACGTGGTCCGCGGAGACTGGTAGGCGGGATGGGCGTCGCCACACAATGTGTTTGGGGAGGGAACGAAAAGTGAACAGGAAGCCGTGCTCCAAAACTCTTAAAATCCAGGCGTCGTCCGTGATGAGACGCCAGTTGTCTACGAAGTATTGAAGGCGGCCGCCCACAACCGGATGACTGAATGAACGGAAAGCAGGAGGATGAAAAACTTCGGCTTGATCGGACACGGAACCCAGATAGTCATTTGCTGGAATGACCACCTCTCTTGGATGATTTCCCACGAAAGGAACGGCGACCTCGGCCTCGTGGAGGTTTGTCGATACCCCGAAAACTCCCCCGAGCGCCTCCATCTTGATGAGTGGTAGAAGACCTACGACCACGCTTCCGGCGACGATCCGCAGAACCACCCCGAGTAACAGCCGCAATTAAGCGCGCAGTACGCTCTTCACGAATGACGGGAACAACAGCCTCAATAGTATTGTTGAAAATGGAGCTGGATGCTAATGGCTGATGAAGCAAATAATCCTTAACCATAAAGGAGACGTCCGGTCTGACCACCTTAAGTAAGGCGTTGCGTTGCGCTTGGAGAAGCGAAACGTACGAATAAGAACTGGCCTCAATAACTTGACGGTTAGCCTGCACTAGGGTTTCAATGAAACCCCGTAAATAAGCAACGCGACCTGGAGACAAAGAAGTCGACCCATCGTCCAGGCGTAAGTCAGGATCCAAAGCAATCCGCGAAGTAGCCAGTAAAAACCAATCGGCGACTGAAGAAGCACGTTGGATAGTCAATAACATCTCTTGGATATTCTCCACCAAATTGGAATTGAACTCAAGGGGAGGCGACTTTGAAGATTTAGAAATCTGCGATAAGTCTCGATCACGTTTGGGCGGTTTGTCAGGCAAAACGTTATCATGAAGTATATGGCGGACCCGGAAACGAGGCTTCTTGAATTTATTGTCATCTTGTAATTGACGATCAAACTTCTCTAAAAGATCCACCCAGGCTGGAGACGGGGCGCATGTGCGAGGAGTCACCGGCTTGGAAGACATCAATGCAGAATCCGCAGCTGTCCGACATTTATCACTAGATGAAGCAACCTTGGAAGGGGCGGGCATATCCGGAACCAACGCTGAAAGCGCCTGCATTCTAAGCAAATAATCCATCTTCGACGTATCGTCCGAACTTACTCGAGAGGAAAATGAATCATCCGACGCACTCGACGAGACCGGAGATTGAGATCGAGATGAAGACAAATCATGATCCACCGAATGATCAAGGAAAGGTGCCCGCTGATAATGAACATGGATATTTCTTGATCAGAAGGGACCGAAACCCTAGGTAACCGGTGAGTAGGCTCCGGAGAATGAGTTGTCAAAGTACGAGAACGGCGTACCGGCGACCGGGAGGACCGTAAATTAGTACCAAAATGGACCGGAGGACGAGAACTACGGATCGGAGAACGAGACCGTCGAATCGGTGCAATAGAACCACGAACAGGTGAAAACAAACGACCAGATGGTAAACCCGAACGTCGTGTACGAGAACGTGAACGGTTACGTGAATGTCGTGTAGCAGTATGTGAATGATGATGTGAAGAATCAACAATCGCGGAAACTGGAGATCGTAAGTTCGCAACCTGAACACTTAATGGAAGAACCGAACGCGCTTCCATAGATTTTCCAGCATTAGGAAAACTATAATTAGTTTTAACCCGTAAAGGAGAAACTGACATGTGACGTCGTTTATTTGTTTTCTTCCTTCTAGAAGATACATGTGGAGAACCAATAGGTAAGGGTGAAATAACCTGGGGCACAGAATTCTTTTGTTTGTCGGGGACAATAGAATGGCCAGGCAAGACCGACCTGGTCTTTGTTGAACGTAACAAAGGAACTGGTTTTGGATCGACCCTAGACAATGAGTCTCCAGACCGGGTCAAACTGTCTAGCAACCTAGAATTATCATCGCGTAGGATTGTACCGCTTGGTGGTATACATACTGACGCGGGAGACACTGAGTCTTGACCAGCTCGGTCAAGATCTTCATTAGACTTCATATCATTAACCAAAGAAATTTCTAAGACCCGTCTGTCGATCTCCGACAAAGACGGGTCATCACAAGAATGTAAAAGAAAAGCCCGATGGGCCTGGGCATAATTCTTCCAGGCCGCCGGATCCCATAATACACACTCCGCGCACGTGGACGCCCGGTAACACAAATCTTTACA
Source organism: Hanleya hanleyi (assembly GCA_036873755.1). Classification (NCBI taxonomy): domain Eukaryota; kingdom Metazoa; phylum Mollusca; class Polyplacophora; order Lepidopleurida; family Hanleyidae; genus Hanleya; species Hanleya hanleyi. The sequence goes on along the minus strand of JAVTVY010055580.1, from coordinate 19,422 downwards.
CGAAAAGCGAGCCGTGTGAGCGTCTAAAGGGGACACATTATTCCCGCACGTACGACAAGGAATGCAAGACGGAACTTCCGACATAATAATACAGTAAGTAAGTTCCGAATAAATAAGAAACTCAACACTTGATAAAGGATATACCAGCGAGACAACAACAACCAATGTTGTAAAATTGCCTCTGAACACTTCCCTAGATGTGCACTGCTCGAGCAAACTGGAGAAAGAGGATTGGAATAAGGCTTACAATGACCTTTATAGTAACCACGGTGGATTGAATGGGAGAGCTCTCCTAGGGGCAGACAACTCCTAGGGGAGTTGATTTTTTTCTTTTAACTTCCGTTTTTCTACGTTTGATTGTGCATTTAATTGGAGATTAAAGGCATTAATTAAAGCAGGTTTAAGACTTAGGAAGCAAATAGTTATATTAAGTTTCTTTCAGCATGTCAACAGATAACTCATTTCAAGTTAAAAAAAATCATAGGTAAGGTAGCAAATGTATACCAGGATTTTTAACTTGTATGATATCTTTAAGTTCTTTCATATGGAGGGTGTTCATATTCTTTGACAATTCAATTTCAATGTTTCCCAATCAAATCGGTTTGAATTCGTTCAAGGTGGCCCTTACATGGAAAGCTCTCCGTTGACTTGGTCTCGGTCGCCTGGCCTAGTTTTTTTGTTTTTCTGGTTGACTTGTTTGGTGCTGTTCAGTGGTCGGTTTGTAACTTTTCTGAGTTGGATGGACACGTAAAGTTGTCAGCCTTATGGACGCCCACGCCACAGCGGTAATGAATTCCGACACTTACTTTTATTTCCCTTACTTCTACTGTCAGAGTAGTGATGAGGTATAGGGGGCTCCCCAGTTGCTGCTGTAGCTTTACTGCAGTTTTTCCATTCAGACTCAAGGCCTCGAAAACATTAGCTGAACGAATTGTCACACCGTTTTCTTTCTCTTTTCTTCTACATTCTTTTTTATTTTAATCAGGAAATCTGGGGAATTTGGGGATCCTCAAGAGCATACTCCAAATCCAGTTTCCCCATAAGGGCCTTATCTGGACATTCCCTAAGGAACAGCCTTAGCAACTGTGTTCATGTTCACATCATTCAGTTCTACCGTTGGGGTTTTTTTCAGAAAACAGTCTGAATGTCCGTTTATCCGTACATGAAAAGGGGCCTGATTACTGACTGGTGTAGTTGGCATCATGCGAAAAAGATCATGCGTAAATATAGATCCAGAGCTGTTTTGGTCTCTGGATTCATGTTCTGGAATGACCTCGGAAATTCTGTATAGATACACTAAATAAATAATAAGGCCAGTACAACGAGGTAGACAAAGAATCTTTTTTTAAGAATCATTGTAAATGTAGATATTCCTCAAATCGACTATATCGCATGCGCAGAGACGGTGGAAAATAGATTCCTCATGAAGTATTCATACCCAGCAAGTATTCATTTTTTCCAAATGTGTTCATTAATTCTGGGTTGGAGTAATTCCAAAATATATTATTCCCAATATTTTTCTCATCTTTAGTCCTTGAACTATATAGCGTGAAGTTAACGTGATAATGAACTGAGGGAAAACTTAAGCCGAAGACTTTTTATCGTAGAAAATCGGCACAGAAGGTGCTGTTGTTCAAGCGGCAGGGCAGATTTCACTGCGTTCTAAGAGATTGCGAGTTATGGCCGCGGTTCTTCACTCGATGCTGATAAAGGGGAGATACTTCAGTAGCAATACTTGACGTTGGAAGAGAGCAAATATTTGTATGATTCGCGAACATAAGATGCACTATTTCCTGGTTCTGATTCTGGTCAGCGCTTCTCCACGCAACTGTTTGGATCTGACCACTTCAGGTGGGTATTGAGGGCCTTTGTACACCATCTCTCATCTCCCCTACGTGCGACACAAAAATATCATTTTTGATTATCGATGTTTTATTGTTTAAAATTATACCATTCTCTTGGTGAAAAAAAGGGTAAAATAGTAGACAGAACCTAATGCAGTTTAGCTATAACATGAGGCTATTTTAAGTCCCAAAATTATCATAGAAAATTAAAAAAAAATTGATAAAATGTGGGAATCTGACCATTTCAGGTAGGTATTGAGGCCCTTTGCGCACCATCTCTCATCTCCCCTACATGCGACACAAAAATTATCATTTTTGATTAGCGATGATTCATTGTTTAAAATTATACCATTTTCTCGGTGAAAAGAGACGTAGATCTAAGTCCCAAAATTATCAGAGAAAATAATAACAATTGTTATTCTCGAATATCAGCATCTTGAAGTATATGGTCGATTCGAAAATAACTCCTTACTCCTCGGCCAAATTAAGGATATTGTTGTCGTCAGCGTCGTTTGTCTGTCCGTTAATCAGTCCGTTTGTCCATCCTCATTGTTAACACGATATCTCTCGATGAATTATAGCCAGGTTTACCAACTCCATATCACATATGAAGATGTCAATGGACCAGAAGCCTGTTGAATGTTCAAGGTCAATTCATACTTGTAAAGAAGATTCAGTGTTATTAGCACATCTCTTGCACGATTGCAGTTGTCCTTTCCCGTTCCACACTACAGATCATGCATATGTAGAATGACCAGAAGATTATTGAACATGATTGGCCTTGACCTTCCTTAGTCAGATGATGATTTTTAGAACTAACCTTTCTAAATCTATAGCACAGATGCATATAGATCTGCGATTGGATCACAATCCAATTGAATATGAATAACCTTGAACTTCCTAATTTAAACCACACATGCACCTGAATTTCAATAACCCAGGGAGTTTGAACACATTGAACTATTTATATCTATGACAACATAGAACCAAAATAATCTTTACACCAAAATTCGTCATGTCAAAAGGTATAGTTGTCCAGAGACGGTGTTGGTTCTAGAGTGGCTTCATATTATGGAATTTTCGATCTTCAAGACGACAAGGGCTTGTGCGCCGTCCAATTTGATTAAAACACAGACTTAGTAAACCGCTCCTCTGACGGACATGTCGCTGATTAATTCATGTCCGACAGAGGAGCGGTTTATTAAGTCTGTGTTTTAATCAGATTGGTGGGCGGTCTTAAGATGTTGTAACGCGAAGTCGTCCGCAGACTCGGGTGATGATCTCCATAAAATCCGTACAATGATAGATTCCAAAATCCGGCTTCTGAGATTTCTCGAAGACTTGATAGCCTCTTTAAATGAGACAGGATACAACAAAAACGGAGTCGATGTCTGCTGAATATTAGGCCGATTTATTGTAAATTCATTCCACCTAACTTAGGAATGATCGGCGGCATTTGACAGGCAGACTAACACAACCTCATTAAGATCAGACCATTTTGTAAACAGTCATTTTCAGAACTGGAGATAGTAACATCTATCATCGGAGACAGGGTGATATTAGCCTCTGTTGTGACCCGATGGTATTGGCCTGCCTGAATGTACCGGTCACCCCCTTTTTATACATGCCATGACATTACAAGGTCGAGTTAACTCTAAACTAAATTCTGATATCTTTGGTGCAGCTTAGACAAGCGGATCAGGGAAATGTCATATTACGTAAACATAGTCGTCAAACTAAGGACGATTCAGTACACTTACATAAGAAGTTTCTATGTTATCCTGTATAAATTCGAAATTACATAACTGTTTCTCACAAATAGTTGTGTTCACAATAACTGAACTAAAGGGTCATGAAATAGTATTTCGGAAATAGTTTTGTCAAAACACATCACAATATCAAGGTTGCATGCACACAGATTAGATTCTATAAAATTGGTAAATGAAAAGTCGAACTTTATGCAATTGTATGGTGGCTAAGAAATCTACTTTTGCGTGAAAATATGGTGGTTAAGAATCGACATTTGACAATATGTTTCCAGAGAGATAACGTGTCCTGTTTACCTCGAAATTAATGATTTTACACAAATACACTACTTGAAGATGCTGATTTTAAAGAACCCGAAGACTCAGTGACCGACACTTACTCAGCGACCCACAATTACTCAGTGCCCCTGTGACCGACAATTACTCAGTGCCCCGGTGACCTACAATTACTCAGTGCCCCGGTGGCCCACAATTATTCAGTGCCCCGGTGACCTACCATGATTCAGTGCACCAGTGACCCACAATTACTTAGTGCCCCAGTGAGCCACAATTACTCAGTGCCCCGGTTACCGACAAATACTCAGTGCCCCGGTGACCCAAAATTACTCAGTGCCCCGGTGACCGACAATTACTCAGTGCCCAGGTGACCGACAATTACTCAGTGCCCCAGTGACCCACAATTACTCAGTGCCCCATTGACCCACAATTACTCTTCATCCCCTTCTTAATATTTCATTTTGGAGATTTATTTGCACCTAGAAGGAGATAAATCTTCACTAAACCGCTCCATGTCCACCGACAATTATTCAGCGCCCCAGTGACCCACAATTACTTAGTGCCCCATTGACCGACAATTACTCAGTGCCCCGGTGACCGACAATTACTCAGTTCCCCGGTGACCGACAATTATTCAGTGCCCCGGTGACCGACAATTACTCAGTGCCCCGGTGACCCACAATTATTCAGTGCCCCAATGACCCACAATTACTCAGTGCCCAAGTGACCCACAATTACTCATTATTTCCTTCTTAATATTTCATTTTGGAGATTAATTTGCACCTAGATGGAGACAAATCTTCACTAAACCGCTCCATGTCCTTTAGTCTGAAAAGAAGTTCTGTCATAACCCCTGATGTTATTGAAGTGTGAAATACATGTATATACGTTTTATTGTATGACAATCTCTTTTCGAATCAGAAATGTTTGTTGTATACACCGTAAAATGTCCTGATTGTCGTTTTATTGAACTTTCAATTCATAGCTAGTAGGCCTAATGTTGATGTATTAACACTAATCTGTATGCAAACTTAAGTTACTTCAGGTGGTGGCTGACCGGGGTTATTAGCTGTTCTCTTGAATAAGATATCTTAAGATAAAATTAGTCTGATACTTTAATATTATGAATAAAACAGATATCAGCTCATTCAACTTCCTATGACGTAATTCTTGTCGCAAAAATATAACCAATAGTGACTGGTCTGAAATTAGTATTATGTCTCACATAGTTTTTAATATGGTGTGGCTACATGCAAAAAAATGTGGAAAATCATGAAGATTTGTAATAATATAATATATTATTTTGTGACTGAACTATATTATACATCCTAGGTCTTTCAGGGATACGATGTCCCTCTGTAACTCCGAACTCATACTCAGTTATTAGAGGGGACGTGTGCTACGAATTCGTGCGGTTATACGAACTGAGAGGTGACGCCAGGAACTATTGTAGCAATCAAGGAAGTCAACTGGCATTAATTTCCGATGCAAAGACTAACCGATTTCTTTGTGACGAGGGCGGTGATGGGAACGATATGGATTTATGGTGTTATTGGATTCAAGGAGAGCTTGTCAACGGAATATGGACCAATGATGATGGTGAGTTACAAGTGCCTTAGATTTTAGGAAGACAATATACTTTTAATACCCAGGTTTTTTTTCTTGGGTGTCCACTTTGATAGAAAAATCAAAAGCTTTTTGTGATAAGGTGTCTTCGGGCATCTCAATGAAGCGACGCCAGTAGTTGAGCATTGAACAAATAACTTCGCTTAGCGAAGGACGTCGACCGAGTTCACCTAACACAGCACAATTTGTACATTTTGCCTCAGAATGTATTCACAGTACTTCAAGTTAAGTCTTTCAAGTGGTTCATTTTTAAGAAAGTTAGCTATAAATGTTTTTTACTCAATTTTGTGGCAATGGATGATCCCCATATTTCTGAAAAGTAGAGCAAAATAGGCTTAATAGTATGATCTAATATATGCAAAGAGGTGTAGATTCCAGGTGGGTTACAAGAAAAACTTTCTCGAATTTTGAAGAATGCCTTAGATGCCTCGCCATTCAGTTGGACTTTGATCAATTTCCACATTCCAGATGGGTACGACTGTACTGTTTCTATTTGGGCATAACTAAAACAGAATGATTTTGGGGGAATAGAATAGAATAGAATAGAATAGAATAGAATCATTATTTTGCTGATCACAGCGCCTGCAAGGGGCAGACAATCAATGTACAAAAGACGAAAGAAATGAAAACATACAAGAACTAACCCATCATTGTATTAATGCCACATATATAATATCATATGGCGTCAGTACCGGTATCTACCAGAATATCATATGATACCAGGAAATGGTAGCAGACTATCATGCGTTTACGGTACTAAGAATAAGACCCTTTTCCAGATCAGAGCAGCTGAACAAGAGAATAGGTTTATAATATAGTTAATATACTAGGTATGTTATTGTGCACATATATTACTTCGAAAGATAGAAGGTTCACACAGAAACTCGGCTACTGCTTGACAAAGTACAGGATTCTCATTGCTAAGCAACCAAGAGAACTGATACGTAATAGGTAGTATGGCGAAGTTGGAAGAACATCGCTCCGCAACGGTGAACAAGGCTTTTCTGGAATCCGCATAAGCTGGGCAAACCAAGAGCACATGGAACTTATCCTCTATGGCATTGCAATAGAGACATTTTCTGAGGGAAATATTCTAATTCTTATAACGACCCTACTCAATTGAAAATCGATGGACACTAATGCGAAATTTAGTGAGTTCGGCACGATGTGCTCGAACTGTCACGGAATTCAGATATGATTCCGTCCGAAAGTGAGATTTGAAAAGTTGGTATGTGCGCAACTTTCTACCCGCAAACTTGGTATGAATTTTGAGCGAGTCGGATAACATATCAATGAAAGAATCAGGAATTAAAATCCTTGCTCTCCACTTAAGTAGATATATTTCAGTAAAGTGTTTCACAATCTTTCGAGGGAGAAATGCTTTGATGTGCTACACATCCTTGGCGATAAGTGTGCGATATTAAGTATATTAAACAGTGTTTCCATGCTGTGCACCCACGAATCTATATTATCACAGTGCAAATTACACGATAAAGAGTATGCTTCGACGACAAGGCTGTCATCATTCAGGGATGCCAACGGTGACCAGTATTTAGTCATCATTCTGAATATATCTGTATAGATTGGAGTTCGCCCCAACTCGCCACGAACTGCATCATTAGATGCTTTTGAATGTACCCCTAAAGCATATTTACCAAAATTTACATGTAACATTTCACCTGGTAATTCATGAGCATACTGTATTAGATAATCATGCCCTTTCCGAAGAGCCCCTTTAGTATCTCCGCCCCATACAGAGTCACTGGTTTCACGGTATGATCAAATAGGTGCATACATGTTTGTACATTTGGTCTTGCACCTCCACAAGACTTGGTCAAGTGAAAATATGATTTTAGACCTTTTTTGTACACATCATGTTTGGCAGTATTAAAGGAGCCGGACTGGTGAAATGTAATGCCAAGATAACAGTAAGATGTCACTTGTTCAATGTTACTGGAACCACATTTGATATTAGTCTACACTTTTACAGTGCTCTGGGAGAAGACTAGTACCTTGGTTTTGTCAAGATTGATTTGTAAATTCCAAGATTTACAGTACCGTTCTGGTCGAGATAAACAGTTCTGAAGACCGGAGACAGACTCAGATAGGATGACTAGGTCATCCGCAAATAAAAGGCTATTCAATTTCGTGGTTTTAAGTGACACCGGTGCACAAGCACCATCAAAGATATGTGGTAAGTCATACAAAAATAACTTGAACAGATTTGAGCTGAGATTATTACCCTGTCGTATTCCAACTTTGGACATGAACTCTGGGGTTAATTTGTTCCCAAGTTTCACTCTGAGATGAACATTATGGTACATATCAGCAAAAATTCTGTAAAAGAGAGCATTTATGCCCAATGACCGTAAATTGTATAACAGACCTTCATGCCATACACTATCAAATGCCTTTCTAAGGTCTACAAAACAAGTATAGAGTGGAACTTTCAGCTTCTTGTTATATTTATCAATCAATGACTTCAAAACAAACATATGGTCACTAGCTCGCTTTTCGGCAGTGAATCCAATCTGTTCCTTTGGAATAAGGTTATTTCGCAGTATAAATTTTTCCAGACGTAAATTCTGGACACTATTAAATAGTTTACTCAAACAGCTAGTGATAGTAATGCCTCTAAAATTGGAAGGATCAGACATACTGCCTTGTTTATAAAGGGGTGTAATATAGCCCTCAGACCAAGAAGTGGGGTATACAGAATGAGAGAATATCAATTTGAATAGTTTTGTGAGAGATGGTAGAAAAATACGCTGGCCCGACACTAGCATCTTATTAAGAATTCCATCCAGGCCACATGCCTTCTAATTTTTAAGTTTTCGGATAGCTGCCTGTATCTCCGTATATTAAGTACGAAAGTCCAGTGGCGAGAATGTGGGATTGTCACTATAGTATTTTTCTTATAATTAGTCGCGGGTTTGAGGGCTTCTGTAAAATCAGCCGTATGGTTAAAATCAATTTCCTTTTTTAAAACGTATATAACAAAGTTATATCTATAGAATGTCATACCACTCTCCGTGATAACTGCTACAAAACTTGAGTTTTAGAGCTTTTTTGTACTACCCGGGTTAAATGCCATAAGGGTTGTTCACGTGAATCTTCACCAATACATGGTATGTCGTCATAATCTATTCCTTTTTCTCTGGCCAAAGGGCAATAGGCGGGGTGAGCTATTCAGTTCTATATATGGGAAAGTGTCCTCAATCGATGTTACCTTCACAAGGACAGGGGCAATGCCTCCATGAGTGACTGCATGAATTAAAATGACAACTTCACACGATCTTTATTTCAATGACGGTGTAATCTATGGATGGCCGTATGACCTATATTTACATTTTTATAGCAAATATCCCATTATTGATCCAGTCGATTAGAGTCGGACATCATCAACGGTATTGTAAGTGTATAGTTTAATTTGATTGCTCTCTCGTTAATTACATTTGTAAACCTACGATGCATCGAAGAGCACTGATTGAAATTCTGCCTACAAATTGAACTATTGATAGGTACAAATAACACGACGTCCTGGTGTATGAAAGCGACGTCGTCGTCCTATCACTCAACATTGTCAAAGGCGACACGCGACGCGAAAGGGCGACATCGTGTTTTGGAAGACGACGTCACCCTTTGCGTTGTCGCTCACGCTTTTGATGAGGTAATGCGGGGCACACTTTTGGTCCAACTAGATCACCATACTATTGAAGTGATACGGTTATGCTGTGTCTGAGAGGCGTCCAAATCTTTGAGGTGTCGAGGACATTTGCATAACATAGCGGCTGTACTGGTCCACCCGTATTCTCGAATCTTTCGTTCTTTGTCAACGACAACAGTTTAATCTCATGTCTTCATAACCAAACGACAAACAGAGCAACCCTTGAATGACATCTCGCCCCGCCTATTGCCCCTTGGCCAGAGAAAATGGAATAGATTATGACGACATACCATGTATTGGTGAAGATTCACGTGAACAACCCTTATGGCATTTAACCCGGGTAGTAAAAAAAGCTCTAAAACTCAAGTTTTGTAGCAGTTATCACGGAGAGTGGTATGACATTCTATAGATATAACTTTCTTATATACGTTTTAAAAAAGGAAATTGATTTTAACCATACGGTTGATTTTACAGAAGCCCTCAAACCCGCGACTAATTATAAGAAAAATACTATAGTAGTAGGATTCAGGTTAGCAGATCCCACTTCACCGCCACCATTATGTTTTGTAAAATGATCCAGCCAGTCTTCATCAGAGTCGTGGCTAGTTTAAGAAGTATGATTAGGATTACCTTTGAGTTCCTTTAGAAGGGCCCAATAGGCCGAAGGGTTAGTTTCTTGCATTACAGCACATAAGGGAAGTGGGAAGAGATGCCGACATACTGACTGCGTCATATGACTTCACAGAATAGTCTTCTGGTAAACCTATTCTAAAGCACATACCAAGACGATCGTGATATGTGTTGTATCTCAGGTACGCTTTTATTGTACCTGCATGTTCATGTTCATTAAGTTGATTGATTAAATTATCGTTGAACTTGCGCCGCTTACGATTTTTACATTTGCGATATAACTTCAGATGCCTAAAAGAAGACGAGCGAACATAGGGATCACAAGGATAGGAGCCTTCCTTTGTTATTTAGGTCCCTCTGTAGTTTAACAAGGGATTGGTCATACCATTTGGAATTTCGAGGGCCAAAAACTTTCCGTTTACGGAGAGACTGGGATGCTGCTGTATGGAGAGCAAGATTAATGTCAGATACTGCACTATCAATTGATTCTTTTTCTTAACCATAACTGAGGAAGGTAGAGAGCTGCTTTTGAACATCAACAGAAGCTAACGCTTCTTGGAACAGCTGTGCTGAAATGGCAGTATCCCATATATAAGTGGTTGGCATGGGCTGGGTTGACAATAGGGCTCTGCGGGAAAGGTTACAGTATTTGACTTTCAAAGTAACTGATATACAACAATGATCAGATAAATCACCCACTAGCGGGTGAACTTGAAAGTATGTGATTAACTTGCTGGCAATTAATATGTCAGTGGCAAGAATATAGTCTACTACACTACTACCAAGCTCCTGGTGACAGGTAAAGTAACCGAGAGAATCACCCAGAAATCTACCGTTTAGTTTGTGTAGTTGGCAGCTGATACAACAATTCAATAACTGTGGCCCTCTAGCATTTACGTTGGTGTCCTGGTTGTATCTATGTGGTGGAATAGAAACCATAGTATAATCTTACCTTGGCGGTTCCACTTTTACAGTTAAATACCATACGTTTATTTTTAGCTATGTTCACATCCACATTCTATTTATCACAGTATAATTGTAGTTTATCAAGAGATAATTGTAAACCCTTCGTACTGTCAGACATAGCATAACATCATCTGCATACAATAAACAATTGAGGGGTGTGGTCCCAAGGAATACTGGGTCACATGACTTATCAAATATGTATGGTAAATCATTAATGAAATTTGGGCTTAAATTGTCGCCCTGACGTACAGCAGTGCACGATTGAAAAAAGTTGGTCAATGCACCAGCTTAACCTTTACACATAGCATATTTTTATTATACATATCTTTTAAAATCTTGTAAAATTGTCCGCCGATACCGATCGACTGCAGTTTGTAAAAAAAAAAGACCCATATGCCAACCCTTGTTTGTCCCGACAAAATTGACTGGTCGATATGATACGACGTTGTCGTAATCAGTCTCTGACGTCACGCGACAGAGGTTACGGCTTCAACGTTTTTCATCAAAGCTGTTTTGTCGTGTTAAAAAAATTTGATGCCATTGTTCGTGAAAAAGATATTAGCTTGTTCTTCGCAAAGATTCTCTATATTTTTTCATGCAAACTGCAGGGTTATTTGTGTGTAGTCGTAAATGAAATTTCGGTAGTAGGGGTGCGTGTTTCTTATCTTGGCGGTTACGGTTAACACGCCTGTGGTTAGGCCACCTTACTTACGGTACGCGGTAACGATGGAAACACAATGTTCATGTGAAAATGGCGTTCACGTAAAATAACAGGTCTGGTTGTATTTTGGCGAACTAGACACTCAACATTAGGCATTACAGCGCATGTTACTTCCAACTTGGCTCCAACAGTCTGATACACATGTTTTGTGTAACAGAAAAATGCCAAAGGAACCGGAACTCTTCGGCTTAGGTAGATGAATTTAGTCCATACATACACACATACACAGAGGTTTTGGCAAACTGTTCACAGTGATAAAACAACCACTTCATGGTTTCGTTGCCGTTGACCTTGATCACTCCCATAAAGCTTCCGTGGTCAAGTAGCTAAAGAATATATATATACCTCACGAGTATGTACTCGTGAGGGCTAAATATTATTTAGCTATGGTCAAGCAGTAGTTCCAATAGTCTACTACCGTCGGTGAACCCGCCGTCTTTGTTAGAGTATCATGCAGATAATTTACAGTTTATAACAGACAAATAGATGTATCTCGATAACTAAACAAGAACAAATAAACACCTCAACAAAAGTATGTTCCCCCCTAAACATTGGTTAATATTTTCCAAGATAGTTGTGCGATTGTAACGAGATTTCTCACAGAGCATCCGTTTGACCAGCGCAACAATCAAAGAAAATGATTACTCTGCAGGTGGCGCTATGCCTGAATGCGCATGGATTCAATGCAAGACGGTCGCATTTCAAAAATTGCAAAACAGATTATCAAACACATATTTTATTCAATCATGAACAAATCCTAACAGGTGGAGCAAAGACAGCGCTATTCAATCACACAGTTTGACTTGAGCAACAATCAGTGAAAAAGATTGCCCTGTACGTGGTGCTATGCCTGAATGAGCATGCATTGAATGCAAGTCGGTAGCATTTCCATAAATTGCAAAGCAGATTATCAAAGACAGATTTTATTCAATAACTAACAAATCCTAACCGCTCAAGCAAAGACAATCACACGGTTTGACCAGAGCAGCAATCAGTGAATATGATTACCCTGTAGGTGGTGCTATGCCTTAACCCTGTCAGGCCTGGAGGGTCATTATGGCCCTCTCCCACCAAACTTTCTCTCCTATCTCCGGAGCGACAAAAAAATGAAAGCAGACTTTTTAGTTTGTCATATTGGGGTCACTTTGGACATATTTGCATACCCCCCGAACAGAGCATCATGGGTAAATCCAAGATGGCGGCCATGTGAGGTTCCAGAAAAGTGATGTTTCCATCATTTTTCTTCAAACGTTCTGCTTTTCCTCGCGGAAAAGTGGGTGAAAATGATTTTATTTCGCATCGGACTATTATTTACTAACTTATCATGCAGTTTTTGCAAAGAAAATACATAAATAAAAAATTCGAAAAATCTGACAAAAAAAATCGACCAAAAATGCCTTTTTGAAAATGACGTCACTGTGACGTCATCAAATGTTTGCATCATGTTCTGGAAGAGCGTGACCCAATGGTGAATTGTGGTAAGTTTCAGCATCCAATCTCCAGAGGTAATAAAACTATTGGGGGAGGGGGGGGGGGGCGAAATACGGTAGCCCCCTAGACCTGGACAGGTCCCAAATGTCCCAGTGATTTACCCATGATCCTCTGCTCTGGGGTATGCAATTACGTTCAAAATGGCCCAAATATGACAAACTAAAAAGTCTGCTTTCATTTTGTTGTCGCTCCGAAGATAGGAGAGAAAGTTTGGTAGGAGAGGGCCATAATGGCCTGACAGGGTAAAGGCATAGCACCACCAACACGGTAATCATATTCACCGATTGCTGCTCTGGGCAAATCGTGCGATTGGATAGTACTGTCTTGCTCTACCGGTTAGGATTTGTTCATGATCTATCTTTAATAATCTGTTTTGCAATTTATGGAAATGCCACTGTCTTGCGTTCAATGTATGCTCATTCAGGCATAGCGCCACGTACAGGGTGATCTTTTTCATCGATTGTAGCTCTGGTCAAATCGTGTGATTGGATATCACTGTTTTTGCTCTGCCGGTTAGGATTTGTTCGTTACTGAATAAAATCTGTCTTTAATAATCTGTTTTGAAATTTATGGAAATGCTACTGTCTTACATTCAATGCATGCTCATTCAGGCACAGCACCATGTACAGGGTAATCTTTTTCATCGATTGTTGCTCTAGTCAAACTGTGTGATTATATATCACTGCCTTTGCTTTACCTTTTAGGATTTTTTCTTGATTGAATAAAATCTGTCTTTAATAATCTGTTTTGCAATTTTTGAAATGCGACCGTCTTGCATTGAATTCATGTTCATTCAGGTATAGCACCACCTACATGGTAATGATTTTCACTGCTTGTTGCGCTGGTCAAACTAATGCTCTGTGAGAAATCTCGTTACAATCGCATAAATATCTTAGAAAATATTAACCAATGTTTAGGGGGAACTTACTTTTGTTGAGGTGTTTATAAAGAACTGGCTGTTACAGATTCATGACGTCATCTCGCTTAAAGAGGCTGTCCCGGGCTAGAAGGGGACAGAATCCCCGGCTTACACACATTAGAGGGCGATTTTGTGCTGGGACTTACGCCTCTGTATCGGCAGAGTGACCAGGTTGAGGTTTTGGTGGGGTCAGAACTGTTCACAGATCAAGATGTATGATCATTTAAGGGAGTGACATATGCAACCATACCTTTTTTCATAGAATCACAAGTGATCAGATTACTAAGTAGGCAATACAGTTGGTGGCCAATATCATATACCAAAATGTTCCCCAAACCTTGCTGAATGTGAGTATGCCACCTCTTTGAACAAGCAATGTAAATTGGAGAATGTAATAATAAAAACAATGGTTCTTGGACTGCCAGCAGAACTATATAAATATTACACACACAATACTGAAAAGCAGTTAAGAAAATTCTGTACAGTATGTTCTACAACAAAGACTATGTTAGATATGAACAATGATTTGGGAAGTATTTTTAAATATTTTTTTTTTACTTCTTCAGTGATTGTCTTAGTCTAGATATTTGTGTACCCGACATGTGGATCAAATCACAGATATGTGTCAACTGACAATTAATTAAGCAGCTTGTTTTAGAACCAGGCACAATCACAACAGGCTGTGAATGAATGGACCACAATAGGCAGTTGGGGAATAGAAAGAATCCAGGGCATTTCCCTCACTGACTGCACAAACTGGTTTACATGTATTAGCTTTTCAAACTGACACAGGCTGGTGACAGGAGTGTGACACACAGGTCTGTCTTGGAAGCTCTACACAGCTTTGGACTCTCCTTCGTATTGGCTGACACGAATTATCATTGCGTTGGACAATTATTTTGACATAGTAAACGATAAAAAATCATTTAAAAATATTCTCCGATGGAATTGTCTTTTCTGACATAGTCTTTGTTGTAGCAGTGATTTCATACAATTTTTAGGACCAACTTTCAAGAGTGTGTGTTTTTCTTTATTGGCTGAGAAGCTTTCTTTCCGTAATTGTATTCTCCAATTTACATGTTTGTTCGAAAGGGTGTCATATTCACATTCAGCAAGGTTTGTGGAACATTTTGGTATATGATACTGACCATCAACTGTATTGCCTATTTAGTTATCAGTTCACCTGTGATTCTGTGAAAATAATTGCATATGTCACCCCTTTAATACTGGTTTTAATCTGTGGCAAAAATGTACTGGATTTAGACCAGTGTGTACCTCGTTTATTACTTTAATTTAGCGCACTACCATTTCATAATTACCAACAACGAGAAAGTGTTTTCGTCCCTTCCTAGGCAGCCTGATCCTAGCCAGTCTGATCACGCGAGACAAATTTTTCACACTTCTTACTCTAATGGAGAGTTCCACTATTTTTACGATCTCAACACTGGAGTATTGCCTAGGGACGTCGTCTGTTAGTCGGGACAGTCTAAATCTGTGGGGGAAGTGGGGTTGTAGTTCATGTAACGCGACGTTAATTTCATTATCAAAGGAATGCATTGTAGAGAGGAGCGAACAGTATTATCCAAATGATTTACAATAAAATAAAGCCTGCATGAGTTGTAAGCCAGATAGGGACAATATTTATATGCCTGTGAGACTGCAATTATTTGCTTTTGCTTCATGGGGAAGGGGGAGTAACTTATAGAAGTATTCAAACGTCCTTTCGCCAGCCACTGCCAAATATGGAAGGTATATTAATAGTACCAATTTCCACTTTGTATGTTCTTTCCATGTCTTTTTCTGCGTCTTAGTATCACATAGAACACCTGCGCTCTAGTCTTTAATATTAGACCCTCATTTGTTTACAGTTGAATGGTGACAGATTGGGACCTGGGGTTGGGTTAGACACAGATTGGGACCTGGAGTTGGGTTAGACACAGATTGGGACCAGGGGTTGGGTTAGACACAGATTGGGACCTGGGGTTGGGTTAGACACAGTTTGGGACCTGGGGTTGGGTTAGACACAGATTGGGACCAGGGGTGGGGTTAGACACAGATTGGGGCCTTGGGTTGGGTTAGACACAGATTGAGACCTTGGATTGGGTTAGACACAGATTGGGACCTGGGGTTGGGTTAGACACAGATTGGGACCTGGGGTTGGGTTAGACGCAGATTGGGACCTGGGGTTGGGTTATACACAGCTTGGGACCTGGGGTTGGGTTAGACACAAATTGGGACCTGGGGTTGGGTTAGACACAGATTGGGACCTGGGGTTGGGTTAGACACAGATTGGGACCTGGGGTGACAGATTGGGATCTGGGGCGACAGATTGGGACCTGGGTGATAGATTGGGACCTGGGTGATAGACCTGGGTGATAGATTGGGACCTGGGTGATAGGTTGGAACCTGGGTGATAGATTGGGACCTGGGTGATAGATTGGGACCTGGGTGATAGATTGGGACCTGGGTGATAGACCTGGCTGATAGATTGGGACCTGGATGATAGGTTGGAACCTGGGTGATAGATTGGGACCTGTGTGATAGATTGGGACCTGGATGATAGATTGAGACCTGGGTGATAGACCTGGGTGATAGATTGGGACCTGGGTGGATCACGTTCTTTCCGATGTGCTTATGGAAAAATAACATGGTGAATTAAGGATTTCTTTTTTAAAACAGGTCGAATTTCCCCGTGATTGTGTTAAGATACCTCAAAATAGGACAAAACTAGATAAATATTGATATCTGACAATCATTTATGCGTGTTATAACAGCTTCAGACTGGAGTAAGACTGTCATATTCAATGGTTGAACGGTGCAGGATGTTGCTGTGGCTGGGTATGAACATTGTGGTACCCCCAAAATATTATGAAATTATTGCCTTGTTTTGTGGGAAATATGGAGTTTTATTGTCCCGAGGATATGCTTATTGCCCGAGCCGCCGGCGAGGTCGATGTGCACAGCTCAAGGGCGTCGTTAGGAAAGTCGGATGATGCGAACGACTACCTCTCAACGCCCAACTGCATGTTATTTCCTATATTGGACAGTACAAACATAGGAAACGACCCCCGCTCGCAAAATCCCGACGACGCCCATGGCTCTCCCAGGTTTTTTTTCCTGGACAGCTTTGTTCGTATGAAGGGATAAAAAAGACAAAGGAATCATCCACGCGATTATAAGTACAACGAAAAATTAACATGTTTACCAGTATTACCTGAGCAAAACAGACCGACGAACTTGCACACAGACGATTCTTCTTTTCTTCTTTTATGGTTCCCTCTGCTCCCTCCTTGTTATTTATTTATTCTAAAACATAGCGCTTGTGAAGATCTTGAATGAACTCAGAAATGTACCGTGAGACTCATATAAACCATTGAGTTGATGGGTCGCGAAATTAGTATGGGAAGTGGCTCTTAAACTGCAATTTCAATCAATCGATCAACCGATTCTATTCATAGGGTATCGCCAGTGCTGGATAAACACGACTGAAACGCTTCTCAAACTGACAATTCACTGACATTGAAACGACGCTCTTAAAATAGCTTTTTCACTGGCGTTTTCAGCCCACCATCACCAGATGTGCTGTTCAAATCGTCCGTCCATCGGTACAGCGTCCGTCCGTCAGTCCGTAAACAATTCTTGTTATCGCGATTTCTCAGGAACTACTGCATGGATCTTTTTCAAATTTGGTACACAGGTTCCCCTTGGGATCTAGTTGTGCAAGATATCTTTTCTGGTCCGATTCGAAAATCCAATATGGCCACAAGGCGTCCAAGAAGATTTCCCCATGAAACTTTGTTATCGCGATTTCTCAGGAACTACATCAGGGATCTTTCTTAAATTTGGTACACAGGTTCCCCTTTAGGTCTAGTTGTGCAAGATATTTTCTGGTTTGATTCCAAAATCTAATATGGCCACCAGGCAGCCATCTTGGATTTCCTCCATGAAACTTTGTTTTCGTGATTTCTTAGGAAGTCCTGCATGGATCTTTGTCAAATTTGGTACACAGGTACCCCTTGGGGTCTAGTTGCGCAAGATAACTTTTTCGGTCCGATTCGAAAGTCCAATATGCCCACCTGGCGGCCATGTGGAATTTCCCATGAATCTTTATCGTGATTTCTCAGGAAGTACTACACGGATCGTTCTCAAATTTGGAACACAGGTCCCACATGGGGCCTAGTTGTGCAAGATACCTGTTTTGGTCCGATTCGAAAATCCAAGTTACGATTCAAATTAATATGATATTCCCTAGTTGTGACGTTGCATCACAAGAGTCGGCGGATCAAACGGTGGGGCATAGTCTTTATATTTACTATAGAGAATATCCATACCTTCACTTTTGATATCAAGGAAGTGAAATGATTCCGAATTAAAATATATTTTTTCAAATTTTAAATCAGTTTACTTTACTCCATGCCGTAGCAAGTGAACTGCTATATTGTTTCGTCTGCCGACAGGCCGGCTACACAAAGAGATGCCACTCTTGTGACACAACGTCACAACTCGACACCTGTAGACTACTGCGTGTTTTGATCCAAGGGAGATTTAGACACTTTCAAAGTTTAAACATTACTGCACGGACCGGATCCTTTCACTAGTATTAAGTTTGTACCATCTTACCATTTTCGAGCATGGTATGTTAAAAGAGATATTTCAAACTAGTCAAGAAAACCGAACAGAATTAGCATTCGTTCCTAATTATAAAA
Organism: Hanleya hanleyi; assembly: GCA_036873755.1. NCBI lineage: Eukaryota > Metazoa > Mollusca > Polyplacophora > Lepidopleurida > Hanleyidae > Hanleya > Hanleya hanleyi. The sequence continues at coordinate 810 of JAVTVY010055580.1, read as the reverse complement.
TCCTAAGTATGTTTCATAGCTCATGCCAACGGGTGAAAGAGATTTTTCTTCGCTTTCAGTACCCAATGATAACACATGCAAAAAAAGAGAAATACTACAAAACGAAAACGAAGGATCATTCACTTTCAGACTAACTTTGCTCATTTCACTTGTACTATAACAACCGATATTAAGTACATTTTCTAGAAATCTTGAAACTCCTGAAACGTAGACAGATAATATCTTGGTGTTTTCCAGTGTCCCTTTTTCGATCTTTTTCGCTCAAATTCGAAATTCTGCAAACAAAATTACACATCAATCGTTTGTAGCCTACTTAGTAATAATGGACAAAAAGATCCTATTGTCATTAACTTACAATTATCGGACAATGGTGGGCGCCAAGATCCTTCAAAATCTCTCGTTCATCCTTTTAAATAGTTCTTAAGATTTTCTTGAGAAAAATGTTTCGATGAAAAGTGATAATCCATTCGTTCGAAAACGCGAGACAGAATGTGACGAGAGACTTTAGGTAATGTACCTCAGAACTACTACTTTGCTTTATCTTTTCTTCGTGTTACATTTCAGGAGATGCGTTGCAATATACGAATTTTGCCGAAGATATTTCAGCTCCGCTATCAGAGGATCTACAGGGAATCCATTTCTATCCAGCACTGTGCAGGCCCAATGGTACATGGTTATTTTCACATGACAACGTGTTGTCTTACTCAATATGTCAGCATGGTATGTGATTACCTTTAATTCTTCTCATAACGACCAAGTATATGATTCGGAACAATTTGTTATTTTTCACGACTACAGTAATTACGCGAC
>JAVTVY010055579.1:0-29891 GCA_036873755.1 Hanleya hanleyi | reverse complement strand
GCTACGTCGTAAAACACACCTCCGTACAACACACTCAGCAGGGTTAGCAATATCACCACAAAGCCCACTTGCGCTTTGCGCGTTTTAGGAGACGCTGTGTTCAGAGGCAGCTGCTGTTTGTCCATAGCACTGTGGTCGGACGTGGAATGAAGGATGACGGCAGTGGTGTCTGGCTTTATAGTCGTTTCACCTGGTTGGCGGCGACCCAGGAATTGAAGGAACTGGGCCAACCTTGCCATTTCACGAAATGAAACAGTTTGCCACGTCGACGTTCCGTTTTCAAAATCTGCTCCACCGTGTAGTAGTCTTGCTGTGTTTTTACGACAGGCTGTAATTCCATCTCGTAAAACGTTCCTAGCAACGGTTCCCCTTGAAGATCTTCCAGTTCATAGACTCGCTGCTGTTGGGGTAGGCGCCATTTAATCAGGAAGTGTTCATCGCTCCAGTTGGGCAAGTCACTTTTCTCGAACTTGCCCTTGACTTTACTGATCCGTACAGGGTCCCCGACCTTGTACACCGCCTTCGGCGTTCGCTGCGATTGCCTGGGGTACAAGACACGCCGGACTTGGGCTTCATTGCGTTGGGTCACGGTAATGGGGGCTCTCTCTATACTCCGATGATAGGCTCGATTGTAACCCCTCACAAGTTTCAGGAGAACATCGATGTACCGCCTTGTATTCTTATAGGTGAAATATTTATACATGCGGCCTTTGAATGTCCTGTTGAACCTTTCCACCACGGAAGCCTTGGTCTCGTTGTACGTATGGAAGAAAAACACCTTCTGGGCTTTCAGAAACTGTTGGAACGGTCTGTTGAGGAATTCCGTGCCTTCGTCGGTTTGCAAATACAACGGTTTGCGCCCGGTCTTGAAGATATCTTTGAACGCCGCTATGAGATTCGCCCCCGTTTTCGTCCGGATGGGTACCACCCACGCATACTTGGATAGGATATCGATGCACGTCAAGATATACCGATTCCCATCGTTGTGTTTGGCAAAGGCGCTCATATCGACCAAATCCGCTTGCCACTGAGCATCTATTCCTCCCACGATGACCCGGTTCCGTAGAAAATGGCGACGGACAGATCGATGTAAGGTATAGGTGTCTTGTCTTCTTAACCAATCTCGGACTTGGGCACGTTGTATCCCCTGGGGTTTGGCCGCTCGATAGAGAGCCGACAATGCACTATAGGCCGCCGGACTGTCGGGACTGTAGTATAAGTTATCCAACACCTTCTCCCAGCGCTTCATCGTGACAAATGATGATGGACCCTGGCTCTATCGTTTATTTATAACGGGTATATCTTGGGCCGGAGTTTCTGATTTTCTTCGTTGGCTTCCACAGTGTCCATGGTAAATGACCAGTCCAACTCGTCTGATGACCGCTTGATAAGCACTTGATCCACATCTACCACGACATCTTCCAATGCAGACCATAGATCAGGGTGAAGGGTAAATGCACTGTACCCCCATCTAGCCGAGCCAATTGAGCAAAGAAAGGGCCGCGTCGGATGTACACATCGTGACACAAGTGGATGAGGTCGCCGTCCAGTTCACCAGACAACATCCGTTTGAATTTGGTCCAGCCCTCCCGGGACAGACGAATGTGGGCCGGGCACGGTTGTGTAGGGTCCGCATCACAGATGTCTCCCACCTCCTCCATGATATCGACCGTATCCGCATACACGTGCAGGAAAACCTCGGGGGTCAAGCTGAGATACGCCAGTATTATATGCTCCGTCATGGTCAGTACGTGAATGGTACCAGATTTGACTGTCTCTCGTATTTATAGGGAGAACCCCGTGAGATCAAAGGATCAGGTGGTCATGTCACTGGGCTGACTGAGTCTAGCCGGGTAATCAATGGCATCGTCGTCTGGTTCATGGCTAGACATTTGTTCATTGGGTTCTGCCGCTGCTTCTCTCAGGGCACGAGCCCACTCCAACTCGTCTGATGACCGCTCGTCCGGTGTAAACAGCTGGTCCACGATAGGCACCACTTTCTCGAAGGCTATCCACAGATCGGGGTCTAGGGTGAAGCTTCGCGTAGGGTCTTGGTAGCGGCCCAGGCGTGGGAAGAAGGGTCCACGGTATACGTAGATGGCATTGTCTATGTGGATGAGGTGTCCATCGAGCTCGCCGCTCAACACCCGTTTAAATTTGGTCCAGCCGTCACGGTGTAGCGTAACCGTATTCGATACGGTCTCAGCGGGCGACCAGCAAACATCTCCACGGTCTTCCACGAGGGTGACTTTATCTTCATAGACGTGTAACCCCACCCGGGGTGTAAGGGGAAGGATGGCTCGTAGGACTGGTGACATGCTTGATCCAATGACGAACGGTGAATGACACACACTCTGTCTCACCCTCGTATTTATAGTCAGGTCCCACTGTCAATGCCACAGCGCCAGGGTCAATAGGGCACAGACCATGACTAGGCCAACCAGCCGTCGCTGGTTCCGGCGTGAGCGCTCGTGGTCCATAGCCCGAGCATCAAGGATGGCTGTCATAGTCCAGTAGTGGTGAGTGATGGCACACCTCTCCATCGAGTGCACTCTGTCGAGGACCGCTTCTGTGAACTCGTTGAGGATCTGGCGTCGCCCCTCGTTGTCGTCGCCATCTGCAAACATGGACCGGACCACTGCTCGGTAACCCGTGAGTGAATTAACCACGGTGGCATGCTGTAAAATGCGAGTCGCATAGGGCTGGATCTCCGCCATGGCTCTGCAACCGTAGAAATGAAGGTGTGGGATCCAGAGGGACGTGTTTTATAGACCATGTCACACATGCGCGCCTAGATGTAGCTCTACGGGTGTAGTCCGTGATACGTACTATTCTGATGGGTTATGTGGCCCCTATAGAGATAGTACCTTATCGACAATGGGGACTACTTGTTCCAAAGCCGTCCATAGATCGGGGTCCAGGGTAAAACCACCGTCGTTCAGACAGAGGAGTCGAGCAAAATAGGGACCGCAGAAAATGTAGACGTCGTCACACAGGTGAATGCTATCACCGTGCAAGTCACCCAACAACACCCGTTTCAAGGTAGTCCATCCTTCCGGTGACAAAGAGACGTGCGATTTGGGTTCAGTCGTACACCAACACCTAAGTCCGCTATCGATGAGGTCCACTCGTTTGGGATACAACAATAGGGTGCAGCCAGGTGTAAGCCTCCGGGTAGCCACAGTCCCTTCTTTCACCTCGGGGTGTAGTAAGTCATCCACCTCGGGGAGTACATCTTTCAGTGCCATCCATAAGGGTGGACAGAGTGTGATATAGGTACCTCCACTCTGTTCCAACCGGGGAAAAAGGGAATCCTCTCCAGCAGTGCGTATGTGCACGCCGACTTCCACGTGCATGAAATCCCTTTCGGGGTCTTTTCCCTGTAACAATCGTGTCAATAGAGTCCAGCCTGATAGCGATAACAAAATCTTCACCTTCTGCGGTGCGTCTTGGACCAGCTCCAGGTGATCGTCATTGACGATGAGGTAGACGTCGGACGTCAGTTGGAATAACGCAAGCTCTGTTCCGCTCGCTGCCATGGTGGGGAATGAAAAGCGAACGGTTAGAGAGGTGGCTTTATAGTGTACCTGTTGGGTAGGGTTTTATACACCGTGTGAGTCATGGGCACTTGTTATACCATCTTGGATATGTCCCATAATGCACCGGGTCAAAATACTCGCTTCTGATTGGCTGAGAACACTCCTGCGCACACCTCCTCATGACCTCCACCATAAACCGGAAGTGACGTCATTACATCCGGGTGAAAGGGCCCAATATCCGCCATTTTCCCACAATGGCGGCCAATGGCCGCCACCTTCGGGTCTTTCCGGTCACTAGCCGCCATTAGCCGCCATTATCCATCATTTTATTAGCCGCCATTTTCCAACATGGCGCATTAGCCGCCATTAGCCGCCATTTTCCAACATGGCGGACTAGCCGCCATTAGCCGCCATTATCCACCATTTTATTAACCGCCATTTTCCAACATGGCGGACTAGCCGCCATTAGCCGCCATTAGCCGCCATTTTCCAACATGGCGGACTAGCCGCCATTAGCCGCCATTAGCCGCCATTGTGGGGGAAAACCCCAGTACATCAACACACACAAACAAGTCTAGACATGTACAAAGGCCACGCCTCATTCAACCCAACCGGAAGTGACGTCATATGCAAATTTCTGAGGTCAAAGGTCAACGGGATTCCATTTGCCGTGACACTACTACTAAAGGCTCTATTTTCGGGAAATTTGACCTGAGCAAGTTTGAATTAATAAACTTTGAGGAAGAGAAAAAAAAATCACTGGCTATTCAATGATACATATACATATTGCTACCATATTTTCGTAACGAGTATGGTGATCCCCATTTTTCATTAATTATTTTTTATTAACCTGATTAATAAATAATGAATTAAAAAAAATTCAACCTCTAGAAATGAACGTCCCCTATTTCCTTAACTACGGAGAAGTTATCTATATAATACATATTCTTACACTCTTAAAACGCTAATGTTAGATTTAACATTTAAAGTGTTGGAAGAGGGAAAGCATTTAGAAAATGTTGTATTTATCACATATAAATGTTAAATGCAACATTTTAGCTGTTGTATCCAACACTTAAAAGTGGTGAATACAACACTTTCTAAGTGCTTTCCCTCCTCCAACACTTTAGATGTTAAATCTAACATTAGCGTTTTAAGAGTGTAGCCTAAACTAACTTTTTTATCCTAATGGTAATGTTATGTCTGCTCTCGAGTACAATCTCAAAAAGCTTGGTTCTACTTGATTCTTCAGGGGAAAGTATAGGACAGATTAATCAGTCAGGTGGGACCAAAATGAAGAACATTTATAGGGTCTTTATTTTGGTACCACCTGCTAAACGCGAAGAGCTAAAACAAAGAACCAAGAAATTATGGAGGATGCTATACAAAAGAATCAAATTGGTTCCAGGAATCTAGTATCAAATATCGCGGAGAACCACGAAGATCCAAGATTGGTGAGAGTGTATACCTTTACACCTTGTAGAACCCTCCATTGAAGTTCCACATATTGCTGAAAGCGACACTAAACCATAATTCTCTCTCTCTCTCTCTCTCTCTCTCTCTCTCTCTCTCTCTCTCTCTCTCTCTCTCTTCAAATACTGACTTGCTATACCATTAGCTTTAGCCGTTAGTGTCACGAAAACATTCTTTGATGCCAACTGTTCCTATTATTCACCTAGGGAGCTTTAGTTGGACCTGTAATTGGTATCAGCCTCACGTTGTGGATTTCAATTGGCGCAACAACTCACACGACGCCATGGTTACCACCCGCGCCGTCTGACCAATGTTTTCTGAACGGCTCGTCGTATAACAGGACGGCATCGATGTCCAGCGAATATAACAGCACGTCAAATAGCCACGATGGCGTCATCTGGACAGACACGCCTTATCAGGGGTGAGACATAAACGTTCATATATCACGTTGCATTATCGCTGTATTTATAATGCAAGTGTATTATCTCCAATATGAAAGGCCGTTCGCGCCATAAATCCCTCTTTTAAACGTTCAAACTTTTTAAACGTTTAAAAATTGTAAACGTCTAAAAAGTTCAAACATTCAAATTTGCACCAACCAATCAGATGTCATGAATTGACTTTTGGGAGACGTCTCCTGTCAAAAAGCAAACGTTTCCTGTTAAAACAGCCAATACTTTAGACGTTTCCTGTCAAAAGGCAAACGTTTCCGGTAGTAATGTTCCAGACTTTTAAACGTTTCCGGTTTAAGAGAATACGTTTCCGGTTATGATCGTCCAATCAATTTTTATTATTTGTGCCGCGTATATTCAAACTTGAACATCAAAACGTGTGAATGTCCTCTGGTAAAACGTTTCCGGTATGTAGTCTGTTTTAACCAATCAAAATAACCCTTAAAATATTCACCCTTATATATATTATATATTCCTAACATGGCGCACACAGCGGAGCAACGGTTTTTTGAGGACATACAGTCCACATTTTCCTCTTGTATGAGGCAACTCGAACTGTGCCAGACAGATGATCATATCGTTCAAGAAACCAGTCGCTGGTAAGTAACCTTTCAACATTGGATTGTGTCTTTCATTGTTCACACTCGGCCCGGTCTGGCGCCAAAGAGACTGTAATTTGGAGGGACGGTTTTGAAAGGCTGAAATAGACTATATACCGGAAACGTTTTCTCTTAAACCAGAAACGGTTAAAAGTTTTGAAAATTACTACCGGAAACGTTTGCTTTTGAGAGGAAACGTCTACAGTAAGAAAGGAGTAAAAAAATTTGATTGGACGATTACAACCGGAAACGTTTAAAAGTCTCGAATATTACTACCGGAAACGTTTGCTTTATGACAGGAAACGTCTAAAGTATTGGGTGTTCCAACAGGAAACGTTTGCTCTTTGAAAGGAAACGTCTTCTAAATGTCAATTCATGACATTTGATTGGTTGGTGCAAGTTTAAACGTTTAAACTTTTTAAACGTTTACAATTTCTAAACGTTTGAAAAGTTTAAACGTTTAAAAGAGGCATTTATGGCGCGAACGGCCCTTCATACTCCAGGGTACAGTGTATTCCACTGAGCATCTACAACCAGTTGCGTGAGTTCAGAGCGTATGCGAAGAAAAAAACAATTTTGGGTACGAAGATCAATATTTGTTTCAGAACATATCTAGATAACTATTAAACCGATCAAGCTGAAACTGTACATGCTGATGCATGGTGACCACTGCATGTCCGGATTATTTTTGGTGGCGGACACCCAAGTTTTCTCCACTTTCTAACTTCATCAACTATGCAAGGTGCACTCTATGCAAATTTCCCATTCGAACATACTGTCCGCCGGATAACTTTGGAATATCTTTGTTAATCAACTTTAAATTTTTGTGCATATTGCCCCCGTCTACAGGAAAATACCTGTTGATTTTCAGCTCTGACCCAGTCAGGGAACTTCCTTTTTACTTTAATTTTCCCAGCAAATGTTCCATTTGAACCTAGGGTAAAGTGGCCGTCACTGCTGAGGGTCAAGTAAGTGGCTGGTCAATGTAATGACCGTTATACTTTTTTGGGGTATATTCTCATTTGCATCTACAATACATACAGTGATTGGTTCCTAGCCATGGCTCGTTAATACTCATCCATTCATGACCATATAAGGTGGATCAGTGAATGAACTTTCACAAAGACAGTAGCCTTGCAGATTTTAAAATCACGGTGTGAGATATGAATGTTTGAATTTTGACCTTCTCATTATACCCAATTTTGATTCTGGATAATAAATTTAGAACGACTTAATATATCCCCCCATTTGGAGTGTGAATTACATGCTATAACCTGACCCTTAGGATCGCTTTCCGTTGTTTTTTTCCGTGGAAACTTTGTTTCCAGACGGATTCGTTCCAAATCTGGTATGTAGATATCTTGCTACAAGATGTCACTTGGGATTATCGATCTAGTTGAAATATTGTTGAAAGCGACGTTGAATTCTATTCACTCACTCACTTGGGATTGCATTCCGTCCACACACACTCATAGGTGGCGCCATCTGGAGGTCAAATTGATTTTTTTTTTTTCGCACAATAACATTAGAATGACTCAGCAGATTCTTTACAAATTGGGTGGTTACCTTGCTACAAAATGTAGTTTGTTATCTCAGCCAAATATCTCCATAGTTGGCGTCATCTGGGGGCCAAGTGGAATTTAGTTTTCGAACAATAAAATTAGAACGACTGAACAGATTCTTTTCAAATTTGTTGTGTGAATATCATTACACGATATTATTTTTACTCTTTTTGTCACTCTTTTTTTATTTTCAGATCCGGTTTGTCTACATTGTATGCCGTCTCTTACTTCTGGTTCACTCTGATAGGTTTTCTTGCTACAATCGTTGTCGGTCTTCTAGTCAGCCTGATTACAGGTATGTTATTTACAGTGATTGTATCAAACTACCAGAATTATGTACACAGATGATATTCAACGAAAGTATCTGCTGAATAAAACTCGAGGCTGCCCCAGTTTAATTAGTCATCCAATTTGGAGATTGAGAAAAAACATCGGTTGGCAACGCATCAATTCTCGTTTTGTGGCCTGCATAATCTATTTGCAGACTTCATAATCTACAAAATGATCACCATTTCTTCGTATTTTTTATAGAATTCCTCGCGTTTAAAGCGTCATAAAACATCATCGAACTATGATTTCATATAAAGATGGTGGTCATTATGTAAACTTCAATTTGTTATACAAGATGCAAAAAATGATTATTTTTTTCTCGAGATTTTCAGCCATGCTGATCCATACGAGAAAGATCAACTAGGGATTAGGTCGATAAAATCTTTAAGGAGTTTGTCAACGATGCTGATATATTAACCTAGAGATTGGACAACAAGGTAATAGGGTGATAAAATCTTGCCAGGAGATTGTCACCATTCTGTTATACATGTAGTCAGGGAACCAACTTACAGAAGTTCTAAAATTATAACCTCTACAACTTACAGAAGTTCTAAAATTATAACCTCTCCAACTTACAAAAGTTCTAAAATTATAACCTCTACAACTTACAGAAGTTCTAAAATTATAACCTCTACAACTTACAGAAGTTCTAAAATTATAACCTCTACAAGTTATTATATAAAAATCTTCCGCAAAATAATATACAATTATGTGATTCCAATGAGGTGAATACGATGTGTTATGGACCAGAGAAAACCGATATTCACCGAGGCCGAAGGCCGAGGTGAATATTGGTTTTCTCTGGTCCATAACACATCGTATTTACCGAATTGGAATCACATAATTGTTTTATTATATGAAACAATCAAAATACGTTTGAATTTGCATTGGCTGAATGAAATATATATGGGGAAAGATGATTATTCTGAACTTTTTCATTAGATATATCTCCCCATCACGCATGTTGGAACGGGAGGTCAGCCGCACAACGGGTGTTCGAAATGACGTCATTCGCGCGACCGGCTTCGGCAGTGACGTCAACAAAAGTTATATTCACCGGTCGGTGAATATAACATTCTGGCAGGTGAATATAGCTTTTTGTGAGATATCACATGACCACCAATGGACCAATCACACGGGATATTCGCCACCAGTCATATAATAATGATATTTATACACCCCCCCCCCCCGCTCCCGTTACGAAGTATAGGGGGGTATAGTGGATTCAACTTATCAGTCCGTCCTTCTGTCCGAATTCGACGTTAACGCTCTAGAAGCGGAACCACTTCAAATTTGGTATACAGCATTGATGTGTGGCAAAGCACAAGCCTATTGAAATTGGATACATTTCGATGGTTTTTGCGGTTTCCATGGCAACAAGACGGAAATATCCATGTAACGACTTTAACGCTCCAGAAACCAGACCATTGCAGCTGGAGATTTTAAATTTGGTATGCAGCATTGCTGTGTGGCAAAGCACAAACCTATTGAAATTGGGTACATTTCGATGGTTTTGTGGTTTCCATGGCAACAAGACAGAAAATCTCCGTCCGTTCGTTTGTCCGTCCGAATTCGACGTTAACGCTCTAGAAGCTGAACCACTCCATCTAGAGACTTCAGATTTGGTATACAGCAATGATGTGTGGCACAAGCCTATTGAAATTGGATATATTGGATGGTTTTTGTGGTTTCCATGGCAACAAGACAGAAAATATCCATGTAACGACGTTAATGCTCTAGAGGCCGGACAGTTGCAACTGGAGATTTCAAATTTGGTATGCAGCATTGCTGTGTGGCAAAGCACAAGTCTATTCAAGCGCCGGAAACTTTAATAAAAGCGACAAGCGTGGAAAAGAAGGAATTAGCTTCCCGAAAATAACAGGTAAGGAGCATCAAAATGAACTTTTATACGGTACGGGTTATAGCACACGGAGATCAATGAACGCCAAGTGTGATCATCATCCGGAGGTATTATTGATAGGAACAGTTGTGGCTATGCGAAGCCAAGACATTAAGGTCGCTTAAGGAGGTTTTTGTTAATGTCACACTCGTTTTTGCACAGCCACATTTATTTTTGTTTACTGTGCAAATTGACTTTATATAACCTTCAAATGTAGCTCCGGTGTAGCCTTGTTCTATACCCTACGTGAAAGCAACGCCACGGCTGCAAATCAATCACCAGATTAAGTTGTTGGGAAAGTGCCGGACGGGCAACATTTGCCGAACCCGTTAACCATAACCAATAAAATAATTGTATTCTATGTCCACTTACCTTTCATAAAACACCTTGTTTAAGAGTGACTGTCGAAGTTTAGCTTTGCAAGACATCTAAACTCGGACGAGGGGATAAAACTGTCCACATCGCCGAACGCCGATTTCGCGCCACAACACCGCGCGCCAAACTCTACACGGCCAGCGGCGATGTGGACAGTTTTACCCACAAATTTTACGAAATCGTGAAGCCACATACCAAATTAAAGCCGATTTTAACATTTCATTATACTAAGAGTTATCTCCCTTTATCTTATATTCGAATTTACTCCTTGGTCATGGAATCCCGGAAATGAGCCGAATATGGCTCTAGCGGTTTTATTTAGCGCCCGTGTGTCCGAATACGCCTCACAGAAGGCATGCTTTTCGCCCGAAGTTGCATAACTAGTGCTTTTTCGAATTGACCCCCAAAACCTGGGGTGAAATCGGACGATTTTTAGACTTATTAATACTTATCCAATATGAACTAAATCATAAGGGCTTGTACGTGGAACGTCATTAAATATCTCTACCAGATATGATTACATTCTGTAGAAAACTAAAATGTGTGGATGAGAAAAACATTCAAATCCGTCCGAATACACTCCAGTTTACGGTAGTTCAAAGATTTTTAGTAATGTTGGACGCATATAATCCCATTCAACTCCATCTTGCACTATATCTCTTATAATCAGATCATTGCGGCACTGTACGAGGTTTGTATATTTCTTCATGTAAATAACATTTCATGATATCCTGCAGACATCATTGAAAACTATTCTCTCTTCTGTGAAACCATCTTGTGTTTTTATAATGATTATTGCATACACATTTGTAATTGCTATTAACTGTCATACCAAAAAGGTATTTCGGTTACTGATGCAGAAATACTTTTATAGACGACGGCTGAATAGTGTATGTCAGGTCTGATGTCTGCTATTGTATATCGACCAGGTCCATCAAAAGCTAAAGATGTGGATCCTATCTGTGTTTCCCACATTGTGCGTGGGTTCTACTATGACAAAGCTGACTTGTCTAAGATCGCAACCAATGGCTCGGAATTGGCATCTGCAGAAGAGGTGAGTTAAAAACTTATCGCGCATTTTTTTCGCGTATCCATGCAGTTTATGATTTCTTAACGCCGCGCGATCTATCATGCCATACCAAGAGATATTGTATCACCCATTAAGCGTACCAGGTCTGGGGGCCATACTGACCCACAACCCCACCCCCATCCCAAAGCCAGCTTTCTAATCTATCTCCGGAACGGCAAAACATTGAGAGCTGACGCTCCGAGATGTAATCAGCCTCAAAATGGATGGATTTTGTAAACTCTCCCCTGTGCGTTTTTTCAGCAGGGAAGATTACCAAAGCATCATATGTATTATATTTCATGACAGTGGGATCGTCATATACAACGAATGCAAGAATATCTTGTCAGAGAATTTTGTAACTCTGCCCGCTTCGACGGCTTTTCTGTTTCGCCATTGAGTGTGAGTTGTACGCGGAGAGGAAAATGACGTCACTGCGTGACGTATGAGTGACGTGGCGACGCTCACGAATTCGAATGCTGCACAGCTGCAGCCATGGGATAGCGTCATGGCTCGTGCCTACGGTTCGGTGATGTCGCATAGCATACGTTGGTAGAATGCACCATACGTGTATACGCTTGTTGACACGGCCGTGGAAAAATAAACGGCATGCCATGCTGTTTATTTTTAAAGATCAACTCCTTCTATTTTCTCGTAAATGGTAGAAACAAGTTTAGTTTCTTGTGGTCAGATGTGTTTCATTTTGTACCTGTTGTAACATATGTCACTTTCGCTGAGTTTGAGAGACATCGATTTCAGCCCAGATTTGAGGCTGATTACGTTTATCATATTGTAGTCATTTTGAGCCTATGGCGGCGATCAGAAAAGGGATGTTTTCATCATTTTTCTTTAAAATTTCTGCTTTTCTGCGAGGAAAGGTGGACAAACACTATTTCAGTTCGCATCAGATTGTTATTTGCTAATTTATCGTGCAGTTTTTTTTTAAAAGAAAACATAAATAAAAAATTCGAAAAATCTGACCGAAAATTCGGCCAAAAATTATTTTTTTAAATGACGCCACTGTGACGTCATCAAAAAGCCATCTTCGATGTTTTTGGTAAAGCTTGACTCAAGGGTATAGTGTGGTAAGTTTCAGCTCCATTCTCCCCGCCCCCCACCAACACCACCACAAGGTCCCAAAAATCCCAAGAACAGGTTGGGTTAAAGGTGAACTGCAAAGCTTTTAATTTTATCTAAAATGTGGCTTATATACATCTCGTCTTATGTGACATAACTTTTATACGTTTTTGGGGCAAATATAATTTGCAAAATTGTACTAATAACAATATTTAAGTTATCCTGTTATAAATTCGTCTCGAAAACTTGCATCGCTTGTCTCTCTTGGTTTGTAGAACGTTATGACGTTATAGTGGTCTCCTTCATTCAAGTTTTATTTAAATGTGACGTCATGCTACGTGGGATGAATGAACGAGGACCACTATAACGTCATGACGTTCCAAAAACAACGGGAGGCAAGCGATGACGTTCTGGCTCTCGTTTTCTGGTGGTATAAGTTTTGACTTCTCATATACCCAAAATAAAACAATAACCCACAAAACTATTACCACACATATTTGTAACAACTATGGAAGTTCTTGTTTTATGACATTTTAACAGAACATTGGAAAACTTTTCAGTTCACCTTTAATATCAGTTGAACTACAGGTGCCGTGTTATGGTATTTTCTCCCTTTTGTCAGGGTTTGTGACCTTTCATATGTAACTGTCGATATATCCGACAGCAGGAGATATACAATCTGATGCGATGAGAATACATTACTATTCATAATAAACAAGAATATACTGCAAACAGATTGTGTAAACTACTGTTCAAATGTTCTTCAAATGCACATGCCTGTGATGGAAACCCGCCTCACGCATTTTCATTGGCTGTCAGGAAAATAATATAGTATAATAATACGACGGAAGCTCGGGCAATTAATCCATCAGAGCCGCGAGCATTTTGTTCATTCGTCAAAATTAGCTTACTGTCGTATATTTAAATATCGATTAGATTTTTTCCGACACGATTTCCGGGGTTCCCGAAAATTACAAGACTTGAAACTAAACGATCTGTATGGGATTGTCTGTCTGAACCCATATATTATCTGTCCAAGACCTTTGACCATAATGCTAAATGAGTAACTATCGATCGATACAAGAATTTTTCATCAAAACATATTTTTGTCAAATTAAATAACCGTCCGGTATAATTACAACACATATAAGGGAAGTGGGAAGAGGTGCCGACATACTGACAGAGTCACATGACTGCACAGTATAGTCTTCCGGTTAACCTCTTCTAAAGCACATACCAAGAATCTAACGATTCGTGATATGTGTTGTATCTCGGGTACGCTTTTATTGTACCTGTTCATGTGGCAACTTGGATGACATGACCACACGGCCCCTAGCACCGGCATAAGCGGTATTAGATACAAATCCGGAGCTATGATGAAAATGCTCTAACATCTCGTATATAACCCAGCTAAGACATTTATTTCTTAAAGAAAACTATATGAAAAGGGAGATTGTTTCATGAGATATTCTTCTTTTGACAGCGATTATTAGACAACTAGCAAAATCATAAATTTAACAAAATTTTAATCTTTTCGAACATGAGAACTCAGATAGGTATCATCATTTATCAAATAAAAATGCACGTTTTGTTAGGGACGTGCGTAATATTCCGCGTATAAATTCTGATTGAAGTCTTATTCCATCTTGAGATATGTCGTCCCAAATTAACATTGGAACTATTCCAAATTAAGCCGCAACTGAAGAGTGTTAAACACCATAAACATCTCAATACAAATATAAAAAAAATGGCGTCACCAAATACATTCTCTTTATAATGTACAAAAATCTCATATTTTGGGTCATTGTCCCGTCTCGTATATTCTCGTATTATATCTATTATATTGAAAAGCTTACCATGGTAACAAATTTAGTAATATTCATCAGATGAGATTTTTCATTCGAAAGGAGATGGTATGGTAACGCGGGGTTTTTGCCCACAGCCAGCCGATCCGTACATTTCTAGACTGTATTACTGTCAGTTAATTTAGGTATTAACCGAAGCAGGGCCCAATGCTATAGGCTAGTACATTTCTTGTCGCCATCTGTCAGTCACAGTGCAATGTACAACTTGTCCTCGGCGTCAACTATCAATCAACGGACTAAATGTTACGATGGAAAAAAGACCATGTGTTGGCGTTATCATTTCTCCACCTTGCAGTCGATTTCACATGCACATATTGGAGAATAAATACACAATTTAAGCGAATATATTGCCGTTGTAATGGGTAGGGACCAATCGTTCGATTTCATCGTTTGACTAGCCGAAATGTCCACACGGTATCGTGTCATCGGTAAACAATATTTAATGTCCAGAGGTAGCGTGTCATCGGTAAACAATATTTATTTTACTTTTAATTGGTTCGTACTGATAGCCTAAAATCTTATTTCAGATATACTGAATGCATTTTTTTTTTAAATAACTTGTTGACATCACACATGTTGCCCCCTGGGATCCGAACTCGGTAAAAGAAAAGCTCGAGGCGCTTGTGATCCAACGTGCGTATCCACTACACCACGATATACGAACAACTGTAACAGGCTATTTTGTCACTTTCATCTACTTATAAAAACTTCAAACGTTATGATTCATAACTTTTCATTTTTTAGTATGAAGGACTCCTTGGACCAAAATGATTTTCCAGCAGTGGCGATATAATGTTACCGCACAACACCAGGTTGAATTGCGTTTTGGTCCAAGGAGTCCTTCTCGTCTAAATGCGTGTCTGATGGACTCGATTTAGACCCTTTGTTTCACGAAATAGCACAAGCTTTGGATTTCAGTTTCATGTCATAACTATAATCATAACGCAATCGCACTAAAACTTTCACATATTGTGTACTTATATTTTCTCTTGCCGTTACATTTAAACACAAATATTTTTAGGACATTTTATTTTTTCGATTTTAACCGCACCACGTATAGGCCAAAATCTCGCCTTATTGTACCATCACCTTTCAATTGTGTTAATGTAAGACCTTAAACATGTTAAGCGCAGGAGATTTTAGCCCATGTGCGTTCGCAAAAGTGTTCAAATCATGAACAGAATAAAGAAGATGTATTTAAAAATTTCTTCAAAACTTGAACATGTGTTTATAACGAAACTCTAATCTGCCTTCAGCAAAGTCTTGAAAATGTAACTTACAGTGTGGATGGGAGCTGACTTTTTCCGTTCATATTCTCTCTTTTCAGGAAGAAATTATGATGGAACCAGTGATCACGACATGAATCACATCAAATGTGAAGTGGAGGTCGTTTGAAGACCCGAGGACAGATCGATACATCATCATCTGCTACAACCCTTACCAGACCCTTACCAGATCTTCAAGTAGTATATACTTTTGGCGCCATACATCTGAATGTTTTCGCTCACTGTGCTCCAATTACTTTGTGTAATAAACGTTGCATGTATAAACCAATATTTTCTGTGATATTTGAGTAGCAACACTGTAAACAGACAAGCGCTAGTGTTTTCAGGTTGAACACCTCTGTGAAGTCCGTCGTTGAGGAGACTCGTTTATGATAACATATAAAGTGTCAACTAAATTCATATAAAACTGTTGTTTTGTGCGATTTAACGGGATATGGCATCGTTTGTGATATATTGATTTTTGGTACAGTACCACTATATGGTAACAGTATACCGTGAACGACAGGTTTTGTTCTCATCCATTTGTGCACTGCAGACGAAGAAGTCCGCTAGTGAGGGAAATGACGTCTTTGTTAAGCCGAAGAAAATTGCCACGTACCAAGACATAGTTGTAGAACAGCGGTGGATGGGCTATATGACGCTAAGAAAGTATATGTGACGTTTACATACGAAAAAACTCCTTTATGTGGGACTAATAAAGCCGATTTTTTTTTTTCACTCAAAACCTGCCAAATAAGATTTTTCTTGAAGCTTACATACTGAAATCTACCCTTCGAAATGTTCAGTTGCATAAAAATGGAGATATGATTAATCAAAATGTGATCCCCGGCTTATTTTGGTATTTTGGAGACATTTTCATGGAGGATTTTCTCCTGTAGCAAAAATATGACACCTCGAACCAAAACCGTTTCTGGCGCTTTCCAATAAACAAACTTCCTAATATATTCTGTGGCAAAATTATTTTGGTTTGAGGTGTCATATTTTTGCTATAAGAGAAAATTTTCACTGTAAATGAAGAAATCAGATCAGGGAGCACATTTTGATCAATCATATATCCATTTTTATACAACGGAGCATCGCGATGTTTTCGAGGCTGATATTTCAGTATGTAAACTTCAAGAAATATATGATTTGGCAATCAATTTGGATTGAAAAAAAAAATCAGCAAGATTAACATTACACACAAGGGAGTTTCCCCCGTATTGTGGTCACACATTCTTTAATCAATTAGGGCCGATGCCATATCCCTTTTAAAACAAAAGTTAATAAATCGAGTCTCATTTTATAAGCGGTTTGTGATCACGGTGTAAAAGGACCTTGTATCTTTAGATGGGTATATGACCCCAGGTCAGGTGCAATACAGAAGTACCAAAATAAAACACTTCCGCTACAAGAAATAGTTCAATTGGCATGAAGTACAATATTTTATTGTATACTCAGAAAATTTTCAAGGCACTGAGTCTCATGATTCTCGAGTAACAGGGTCGTTTTTAGTCGAATACACAGGCCCTCAAAACAAGAGTTTTGGGGGGTGTGGGTGGTGATATTACGGTGAAATATCGAAATATGGGGTCTCTATATATATGGCCCCATGCTTTATATAAACATACATCAAGGTCTGAAACGCATTTTGGGTGAAACGAGAAATAAACGGTTTACCTCCAAACAAAATACATCAGCATATTCTACAAGTGACACTCTATATATTCCCGTCGTCAAATTAGTAAATTTGCGCAATTTTTTTACCTTTGCCGGGCGATTCAAAATCCAACGTACCTGTCCATCCATTCCGGAATACCAAGATTATGGCGGGCTTCGTTCTCAATTCTGATTGATCAGTCGCGACACGCCTCCGGCAGCTGATCAGTGTGTGAACTCTTTGTCGGAGGCGTGTCGCGACTGTAGATAATAACTACATGTGTTGGACATACAATGCAGATAATAACTACGTGTTGGACATACAATGTATATTTTTGTGTTGATGTTTTTTATGTGTTCTTGTAGGGAAATAAAGTAAAGTAGGGAATTGATCTCCGGTCAGCCATCAGTTCACTGCTAACCTGGCCAGGGAGGATATTCTCCAGTTTGAGTCACCTCAGAGATCTTCAATCTACAAACCAGCATGTATGCACAAAATGGGCATTTGAGTGGTTTCGCTCCAGTATATTAGTTCTCGTCTTCATGTGTTGTGAACACAATCTGTCGATAGATATTGTTCTCGCACACGGACCAACTTGTGGTCACCTGTATACACCTGTAATCAAAGACTGTGCATTTGAAGGGTTTCTCTCCCTTATGAATCACAAGGTGTCTATTGAGACGTCGCTATCTTGCAGGGGTATATGCACACAATGAGCTCTTGAATGGTTTCTCTCCAGTATATTTAATCTCATATATGCATGAGTTGTCACCACAATCAATCGAGTTCTATTGTTCTCACACACCGACAATCTTAACGGTGATGTCCAGTGCGAGTGAGTGAGTGAGTGAATAGGATTTAACGTCGCTTTCAACATTATTTCAGTCATATTGCGACGAACCAACTAAGCACCACCCAGTCAAGTGGTGTGATTATCCTTCGTCTAGTATCCCGATCTGCTATGTTCACCTTTACTCATAAACTTAGGATTTAGAGGGTCTCTGTTCACGGTGAAACCGCATGTGTCGAGACAGTGCGAACTGTTTGGAACAGCTGTACTCGCACAATACACAACTGAATAGTGAAGGTCCGATGTGAGTTTTCATGTGTCCAGTCAAATGACTTTGTTGTGTAAATCTGTAATGACAAACTGGACACTTGAAGGGTTTCTCCCCATTGTGAACTCTCTTATGCTGATTCAGGGCGCCATAACTACTACACATATACTCACACAGGAAGCACTTGAAAGGTTTCTCTCCAGTGTGAATTCTCATGTGCCTATTCAAATCACATTTATCATTACACTTGTAATCACAATCTGAGCATTTGAAGGGTTTCTCTCCAGTATGAGACGTCATGTGTCTCCGGAGATTATGCCGACTCGTGCTGGCATATTCACACAGTGAGCACTTAAATGGTTTCTCTCCTGTGTGGGTTCTGATGTGTTGAAGCAGACTGGTATGATTTGTACACTTGTATTCACACTGTGAACATTCGTATGGTTTCTCTCCAGTGTGAGTTCGCGTGTGCGGAGTCAAACCACTTTTATCTGTGCACCTGTGATCACAATATGAGCATTTGAAAAGTTTCTCTCCCGTATGAGTAGCCATGTGTCTCATTAGACTTTGCCGCCTCGCACAGGCATATTCACACACTGAGCACTTGAATTGTTTCTCTCCAGTGTGGGTTGCCCAATGCTTATTCAGATCACTCTGTTGTATACACCTGTAATCACAATTTGAGCATTTGAACGGTTTCTCTCCAGTATGAGACATCATGTGTTTTTTGATATTATGCCGACACGCGCTGGTTTTTTCACACAGTGTGCACTTAAATGGTTTTTCTCCAGTGTGGGTTCTGATGTGTTGAAGCAGACGGCTGTGATTTGTGCACCTGTACTCACAATGTGAACATTTGTATGGTTTCTCTCCATTGTGAGTTCTCATATGTTTGAACAGAAGGCTCGGCTTTGTACATCTGTACTCACAAGCTGAACATTTGTGTGGTTTTTCTCCAGTGTGGGTTTTCGTGTGTTCAGTCAGTTGGTTTCGTTGGTAACACCTGTACGGACACGCAGAACACTTGAATGGTTTATCTCCTGTGTGAATTTTAGCGTGTCTAGTAAGATGACTCTTTCGCTTGAAGTTGGATCCACACTTTGCACACATGAAAGGTTTACCTTTAGTAGGGGCAGTCATATGTACATTCAACAGAGATTCAGCTGAATGTATTACAGTGGCATTAGACTGCGAGTTAACGTTTATCCTGCAGTCGGACTGATGTTGGTCACAAGGTTCCGCAATATAGCCTATGGGCTTCCCGTCCTTGTATATCTGTGGAATAAATCAAATATATAACAAATTTGACCCATGCTGTTTATGGTTGGGAAACAATGTGACTATAGGTAATCAATATTTGTGTGAATTGAAACTGAAATTGAATTAAACAAGGAGACAGATTTACAAGGTAAAAATAATAACAAAGGAGCCTAACTGGCACTTTGTGTTAGCCAATCTGATTAAAACTCAGACTTAATAGCCGCTCCTCTATCGGCCAATTCGTTAATTAAAATATGTGACAGTCTGTATCTTAAATCTGTCGCGCATGTCAGACTGGCGACCAATCACAATCCAACTTCAACGGGGAATAGGTGCCTATCCGAGCAAATAATAATCTTCGATGATTTCTCATCGAGAGCAATATCTTCGTCAGCCGCCTGGGTTGGATTTTTCTGCGCTTCATTCACTACGGAAATAATTGGATAGGCACCTACTTGCCCGTTGAAGTTGGACTGTGATTGGTCGCTAGTCTGACATGCGCGACAGGTTCAAGATACAGACTGTCCGATAGAGGAGCGGTTATTCAGTCTGAGTTTTAATCAGATTGTGTGTTAGCATATTTATAATCGATGAGTATTCCAGGTTAACCATGTTTCAATGAGGCTGTTATATTATTTACGTTAACATAGTCTAGTATATCTGTTTGGAAGGCACAACTTAATATCTTTCTGGTGATATACACCTTTTATTTTCCCAAACTCCAATGTTTCATAGAATAGACATAAACTCTGATGAGGTTTTATTCCTCTTTCAATCACATGATCATTGTCATTGTCTGTTGCAAGCGTTGTCCTGTATGTAACCCGACACACCAGATTTTAAGTTACATGACGTGCTCCTCAGGAGCATTTTGCACCCTCCAACCGTTGAATCTAAAATGCCAAGGTTTCGGTCAGTCTTATCACACTATCTAACCACCAGTATAACATATAAAATGATTCTGTTGTGTCAGGTGTCAGTATTTTGTTAATTTTTATCCTATTTTGAGATGTCTAGGTACTTTTGTTAAGAGAATTCAACTTTTTTTTGAAAATTTTGACAAATCACCATGTTGTAGCCCCACAAGAGCAGAGAAATATCATCTACTCACTTAAATTGATGTGTTACAGACGGGTGGTGATAGTTATTAACCCTACCTAGTCTAGTGGGGGGAGGGGGGGGGTCACTGTCCACCCTCACAAAAAATCATGGGTGCATTCAAAAAAGCGACCATGTGTGGTCACAAAAAAGAATTCAGCTTGTGTTTATGTGGTTGTCTATCTGCTAGTCTTTGAAAAGAAACCCCAACATTTTCCACATATGGATGCCGAAATACTTCACGTACAACGACTGGCTACCGTATGTAGGATCTGATGCTTGTGTTCACCAGAACAGATAATCTAGTGCTCATGTACCTGCCAAGAGTTATTAGAGCTCCATGGCTCCTCTTTAGGTGAGGATGTCTTCCCTCCTGCGAAGGTTGTCTCGCCTGGGGAAAGTTCAGGTCCTAATACGAGACGGGATGGTTCTTCTACTGTCACTTCGTTATTTACACCTATGATGTGCGACTGTTGAATCCCAGAACAGCTTGAAATAGAGATGTTAATGTTGTGTGAACCCTGGAAAGAAATAGCACACAATTATGAACAAGACAAATAAAACAGTCCTGTGTTTGAACCTTGGGTCGGATATGTTTAGGTAAATGGGCGGCCCAGTTCTACCCGGGGGCATCGACCGGGCGGGATGCGCAAGCATCGAAACCTCCTGGTCGGGTCGCCCAGTGCTCCCTGATGACGAATCGGCCAAGAGAGTGAAGTCGATGTAAATTCTGAATCTGTAACGGATCGGATCAGAATCTCGACTCTGGGCTCTCCTGGGCAACATAATAGTGTCTTTAAGTCTAAATGGTTCTTAACCATGTAATCTTGATATCAGCACCACTAAGACGAAAGCATCGGGCGATAAATATTCGATAAATAATAACTGTCTAACAAGTACGTCAGACCAATGGACCGCTGTTCAGTCTTGGGAGATATAGTAGAATAGTTCCCTCTTTTCTTTCTGTTGGTCACCCGTATTTTAATCAATGTGCTCTGTGCGATTTGGGGGTGGAAGCTTACCACAGGCTGAGGATTGAGGTGGATGTGGTATTGGGGGGAGGGTGACTTTCTATTAAAAAACTGCGTAATAAATTAGTCAATAAGTAAATGAAATACATATATTCTTCTATTATCTTTATCTGGAAAAAATGAGAGAGACAAAAGCATCAATTTCCTCGTACCCACAAACGTAGTCCAATCTCGAGGTTAGGTCGTACCAGAGTATAGAAACATATGGAAGGAGCATTGTTTCCTAAATGTTGGACAATGTTTCGTTTTACACGGGACATTTTTACTACCGTGCATTCCTAATTTCCTTTCACACTGGCAGTACGACGCGCACTGAACTCTTGGAAATCCCCCCGCCCCAAGTTGAAATTCTGCCTATATTAAGATGGGCACAGCCTAAGTCAGAATCACCAGTGATTTTCATAAAAAATCACCAGTAATTTTCATCAAAAGTAGGTCAGAACTTGCTGGTAACAGTCATGTAAAAAATCAAGGCTCTAATGTCAACCGTTCTCCTTATTTTGCCGACGAAAGGATTGGGATTAACTCACTGACTACCGGACAATTTGCAGATGGTAGCCTACGTCGTAGGAAAATTTACACCAGCAATGTTAGTAATTAAAGTGTAGTAAGCCTGTGCGCTGTGGGGACTTACATCTTCAGATGGTTCTTGTTTGACGGACTTATCTGTTATTGGCCGATCAATTACTTCACACTGGTTAACCATGGTAACTGGTTCTGTCTTTACTGGAAAATCTGACAGGTCTGTTGGCAAGTCGCAGCCTATAATTCCCGCTTTCTGCATGCATTCCATTTTCACGAATGCAGAAATATTTTGTGGTTCAAGTTGGATTATGGGAGCGGAATCCTGGTCTTGAAGTCTGCAAGCTGTTTTGAAAATCTCCTGAGTACGGATGAGAACAGCATAGGGATGATCCTGTGAACAATCAGTATAGCAAGATAATATAATATTGTCGGTCAGTAATGAAATTATCAGTCAGTAATGAGTGGCAAATAGAATTCAGCATCCAAAGACGCGTGTGCGAAGTTTTCGGCTTCAAACTCGCCTGTGTGAGCGCAACCAAAACTCCACACGCGCGGTAGACAATACCGACAAAATAAGGACTTGCACAAGATACGAAATACATTACTATTTGACATTGCATTTTACTGGATATTTGTTCAGCTTGTTTTATACACTAATTACTCAACGATTCTCAGTAAAATCGGACCAGTGGTCAAGGATATTAATCCAAGCTGTAATCCACGCGGTAACATTTGGAGGACTGGAATGTGAGTCTTCAGTTGGCGCTATTTTTAAGATTCTACCTCCAGGAATGGTGCCGGTACGGCTGTCCGGTCTATTATTGTGCATTATGGTTTATTTGAATACATAAAAAGTTCTTCTCGAAATGATACGAAAACTGACTCGATGAATGCTGAGCTCGTGAGATTTTGTTCCTGCACGTGCGAGAGCTATTTTCAACTCGACTCCTCAGCTTAGTTCCCGCCGTGGACGATCAGTTATCGAAACACCCATCGCGTATACAACAATTTCACGTTGAAGTACAATGTACCGGTATTTTCAACCTTTATACTAGTCCGAGCTTCCTATGACCCTTCACGCCAGACGACGGATCATTTTCGAGAGATTGTCTGGCTAGGGTCAGAGTTCTCTCTCATACAAAAAAACACACACACACACACACAAAATGGGAGCGACCAGTAAATACAGCCAGAAAAACGGTGTTGGCCGGGCCCACACCATTTTTTAGTGTTGAGGCCAGTTCAACACCAATAAGTGGTGTTGAGAAACGGTGTTGACATAATTCAACACCAAAATGTGGTGTTGAGGCCAGTTCAACACCAAAAAACGGTGTTGAGAAAATGGTGTTGACCCAATCCAACACTGAAACATGGTGTCGAGACCAGTTCAACACCAAAAAACGGTGTTGAAAGAATGGTGTTGAAAATCTAACACTGAAAAATGGTGTTGAGACCAGTTCAACACCAAAAAACAGTGTTAAGAAAAGGGAGTGTTTCGACACCATGCAGTTCAACGCCAAAAACGGTGTTAAGAGAATGGTGTTAAAATTCCAACATTGAAAAAAACAAAGGTTATGTGAAACCCGGCAGGCTCGCCGTTTTGGTTTACGCCAATAAGAATGTTGCCAACTACAAATTGATATTTGAATTTACTTCAATTTCAAAATTTCAGAAAAATGCAATTTGAACTCATAGTCTTGCCTATTTGTGGCGCGTACTTCCGCCAGCATGGCCGACATCTCGCAGTCAGATCGCCTAGGGCGAACGATCGCGCTTTGCGCTCGCATAGAATCGAGATATTTAATCAGTCCAACTTGGCAGCTCTGAATGAGAGATTAGATGCTTGGACATATGGCTAATGAAATGTAGACGAGCGAATTGGATTTACAGATATACAGAGGAAAACGCTGCCCATCATGGGAATTTCATTATCTTTCGTCGGATTTTAGCCCAACAAGACATAATGATATGAGCATTTGGCTCGTTCTATAATCTGATAAATGGAGACAGATCAGCTACTCAGCCATGCAGGCGCTCGACACTAGAAGCCCAGAAATGCAGCGAAAATGGCGAAATTGTATTGAAAGAAATACAGATGTCGATCAAGTTTATCCATGGAGATGATTAAAACGATATTTATTACACATTCTATCAAGTGATTTCCATTGGATTCCAACTTTTGTTATGGAACCTGTGACGTCATATCAATGCAATTCTGGAAAAAGGAGGTATCCCAGCAGCCTTTGCTGCGGCCCCTAACAATTATGGCGTGGGCTAAAGTGAAGCATGGCGACGCATTCACTATGCACAGCCAGACCGCGCTTTTCACCGTTAATTCGGATTTCTGCCCCCTTTGAGGTTGGTAATCGTTTGCAATCGATAAGATATTATTATTAATGTAACATTTAACAGCTCAAAGGATCAATTGTGTGATAAAGACTCCAGAAAAGAGTAATAAACAGCTATAAATACAACAGTGGCTAAACTCAGGTGCCAAGTTTCTGGGGTGACGCCGTTATTGTCGGCATATAGCACATACCAGTACGTGAGTGCTATTGATATCTCCACATGTTAATCTGTTAACAGCTTTATAAAAGCAGAAGAAAAAAAATATTAAAACAAATTATCCGTAAAGGGCTATATGCTGACAATAACACTAAAACAAGTATATATCTGTGTTATTTACTATTTCCTGATCAATAAGTCAATCATTAGGTCAATCATTCAATCTGTATAATTAACAGCCTTATGAAAAAAAGTAAAACAGATTATCCGCGCTATATGCTGACAATATCGGTGTTTACCGCTGTGTTAACCCCAGGATTTTGACGGCTGGGTAAGCGCCCTGTAGCTCGCTGTCGTAGGTTTGTTTAAAGCTGAATTGGTTTGAAAAATTACTTTATACCAAGCAAGTAGACCAAGAAGTTGGAATTTTCCAGTCATAATTGCCGTATACGTATAGAGTAAACTTACTTGTTCGTATTTTGCCGGTTTATTGCGATTCACAGTGCGCTTTACTGCCAGCTTTTCAACTTTTCATTGGAAAAAGAAACACAAATTTGCAAATGACGGCCGGATTTTACGATTCTCTGTCTAGTGCTTCCGCCGAGGTCCGCGCGTCCCGCGTCTATCCTTATATAAGACAATGCCGGGCTGGCTGGCCCAGATATTACATCAAATCTCGTTTTTATTCACCACATCGTCAAATCTAAATCTATATGATGAGTTTAATTTTTGTTTAAACAAAATATGCATGTGCTATATTGGACTTTTTAATTCAGTTTTATATATGAAACGTTTTTACTACTTCTATGTACGTGGGATAATGGATGTTTCAGATCCACAGAGTGCGCAGGGTCCCCAAGACAAACTGTCAGGCTACTGGGAACGCACTCGGGCACTGATCCTGGCCAACGAGGGAGTTCGATTCAACCTGTCACCTTGTCTGGATCAAGGAAGACCTGTAATGACAACCAAAGCAAATTAATGCAATACTGACATATAATTCTTTGAGCAGGTATACAGGATTCAAATCGTGGTAGCGTACAATCCCTGCAAAGAAGATCCCTACTCTATGAATTATCTGTACTCTTATAGTTATCATTAACCGAAGTTCAATAGAAAATATATACAAAATAGATAGCCCTAGCTATTTCGCGAGCAGGCCTGGTCACAGCCACAGTCTGGTCACGACCGGTTCTCTCATGGATGGGTCCAGCTTCTATCTTCCTTCCCCAGGGCTTTGTGGTAGGATCCAGCGTCTATCTTCCTTCCCCAGATATACGTGGTAAGGTCCAGCGTCTGTCTTCCTTCCCCAGGTCTTCGTTCACTCCCGTATGGATGAACACTGCGTCGTGTCTCGTCTTACACGGCCTGGCCCTCCCGTGGTTATGTCCGGCGTGTGTCTTCCTTCCCCCGGTCTTCCTCCCTCGGGTGGTATGGACTTCTCGTCGTCGTCGTGTCTCGTCTTACACGACTAAGCCCCTCCAGGCGTTGATAACCGTCAATGGATGCGGACGGCCTGGGCACGACAGTACTATCACAGTACAAAGGCTTCTACGGCACCGGCCCGTTCCCTCGTAGGAATACACCCCCAGGCTTTAGCGACCCCGCTCACGGCGACTCACTCCGCGACCCGGCTCCAAGGATGAATCATCAAGGCTAGAGTTCACGGCTACACGGTCCACATAGGATCGGACATCAATAACACACGGTGGATAGGCAGGCACCTGGTCTAGTAACCCTCTTCCTATACTACTGTATGGGCACCTGGAATCGGCACCCTCCTTCTATACTACTGTATGGTCAACTGGTATAGGAACCCTCCTTCTATACTACTGTATGGTCAGCTGGCCCTTGAACCCTCTCTCTATACTACTGCATGGTCATCCGCAATAGATGGTCATCTGGTCAAGGATTCCCCCTTTATATACTACTGTATGAGACAGTAATAATCTATGATTGGCCGTGAATTATATATGTTCAGGGTGGTGAGAGATCATATGTTTATGGAGGCGTGAATGAATAATCGTTTATCGTACGATTGACTGGGTAGATGTATATTTATCAAGTTATAGGCTCGAACCTATAGCTTGTGGGTGTTAGCGTGAATATATTTCAACCTGTACGTTGTGTATTTAAGTACGTGTGTGCATGAATAATTGTTTAGGTAGGAACTGTGTATGATTTGCCTAGCTGTACCCTCTTCACAGAGACGAGCGTCTCCTACCGGATACAGCTTAATCGATACCATAAAGGTATGGCCGTGCTATCAACACTAACGCTGTTAGTTAATTCCCAGAGCTGAGCCTGCACTACCGTACAGTAGAGATTAGGAATAACCATTGACGATAAGTGTCTATACTCTAACTCCCAGCGCAATACCCACACAACTGTGCGATACGGTTGAAATAGGTAGAGATCGAAGTAGAGTAAACACAGCCCGGACGTGTGATTGTAAGTAAGTGTAAATGTATGCATGCAATGATGCTATAGGATTCGGCGGCGGCACTTCTTCAATTCGGCGGCCTGGTCCCGGCCCGGCGGCGGCACAAATTCGGCGGCCTGATCGCGACCCTTCTCCGGCCCGGCAATGTATTGGACTTTATTTCTGTCCCACACAAAGGAATTTATCTCGTATTAGTGTCACATATACTTTGAACAGCTCTAACAAACTTCTTAATTAAGAAAGAAAAGTTGTTTTGTAGAACATTCAGGTTGCCCTCCTTCCCCACTCGCCCGCCATTTTGCACACAAGCCAGGTGGATGATGACGTTGATGTCTGTCGAATATTGACACGGATTCCTGAAAACTCGTGTATTATGAGCGGACAAACTGACACATAGAAATCAACTTATATTGAGGGAATATACAGCAGTAATTCCATCCAACTATACCCCTCATAAATATTATGAAAAGACACGACATTCGATTTTTTCTACATAACTCGTTATTCAACTTCTTATTGCTCAACATTTTTCTTCACATATTTCGACAAAAACAACAGTGTTGAGTACTTGATATCTCTGGTAAATGATACTCGAATTTCAAAGAAATTGGTGAAGACAAATGGAAGTTATTGCCAAATTTAAACTGAACAAGAAGCACAAATTATATCGTGAAACACAACTCATCACTGGTGGTAGGTGCTTTCGCTGAAGTCCGCGCGACGTCTCTTTTCTCCTAATGGGGCATTCAGACGGCAGCTCTTGACTGACACGTTTCATCGCTACAACAAAGATGGCAGATACAACTCTAGACCCCGTCGTTCAGACAGTTAAGGCAAAGAAGACCACCAAACCGAAAAAACCAGCCGATCATCCAAAATACAGCGAGATGGTAAAAACAGCCATTGCCGATTTGAAGGAGAGAGGGGGTTCATCTCATCAGAAGATTCTCAAATACATTATGATTAACTTCAAGGTGGGAGAGGAAAAGACAGTAAACACCCACGTAAAAACTGCACTAAAGAATGGCGTGAAGACCGGACTGTTAAATCAGAGTAAGGGAACCGGAGCAGCAGGATCTTTCCGTCTAGGAGAGGCTGCCAAGAAAGCCCCGGCTGAACCAAAGACGAAACCCGCAGCTAAGAAGCCTGCTGCTAAGAAACCGGCAGCCAAGAAGACAGCAACTAAAAAAACGCCAACGAAGAAAGCCAAATCTCCCAAAAAGGCAACAAAGAAACCGGCTACCAAAAAACCAAAGACCGATAAACCAGTGGCGAAAAAATCTCCGAAGAAGGCAGTTAAGAAGCCCGCTACCAAGAAACCAAAACCCGCTAAGCCTGATAAGAAGACACCGAAGAAGACTACGAAAAAACCTGCGGCCAAAAAGTAAATGTTTCGCAAGCGTCACTCTCGCATTCAAAGGCCCTTTTCAGGGCCACCCAAATAGTTCGAAAGAGCTTTCAACAATAGCACATTTCCCCCCTTTTCTTTCTCCCCCAAGACTCTCAAAAGCAAACTCTTCAATATTATTGAATGTTGGCACACTTCCACAATAAGTTGTCTAATATGAAGATTTTTCTTATCTGTATGTAAAAACAATTGTAATCTGCCATGCTATGAATATTAACTTGACTCGTGAAGTAATCCAATTTAACTGGCATCCAATTTGTAGCAGTGTTCAGACTATAAAAGTTAGTCGGCACACTCATCTGTTTAAAATATTTTCTAAAAATAATTAGATTTATCTCGCTTATATTTAAGCCCAAATCTAGGCATGCTTTAAGCCTAAAATGCACACTTTTATTACCGTAGTCTACTTGATAATATATAAAGCTAAACCGACTCACGGTTATGCAATCAAACCTGCTTATTTCAGGTAAAGTGATATGTGATTCTTGTATGTTAGAAACCGGCTGTGGGCCCATCATCGGTTATAAAATAGGCGACAGACAGCCCCACCCCCCCCATTAACTAAGTTCTCTAGCTTTAAAACCACAAATGCTGACAAGGGTGTGTGTTTAAAATTGACATACGAATTGTGCCTTTTGTTCAACGTACTGTGTACTCTGTGGGTGGGACCCATCTCCGCACACATGTCACCTGCTTCATAAGGTTTACAGTGTCCACATACATTATTAAGAAATAATAATCAATGAAATAATTACTTTATTTAACTATGTACTGAATTATTTGAAATATAATTTCATATGTATGGGAGGTCAATATGAAAAGATCATTCTGGCTCATTCATATAAATAGAATGAGCAGATATTGGAACTAGTTGATTTTCCAAGACTCAAAAGCCCTAAATTATCAAACGTATTTTTATTTTATATAAATATAAAAGTTTACGTGTAACAGGAGATGCTAATTACTGCTTATTAATAATAAAATTGACTAGTGTAGATAATAAAAATTAGCTGTATCTCGTCTATCAGTAATTTTAATGAAATATGAAACCCTGGCTTTAACACATACGTGTATCGGTAGGCCATACAATCGATCTCGTGAAATCGACAAAATGTATAGACAGAAACAATAACTTTATATTATCGATTCTGTAAATTAACCTTGTTAGCACTAAATCACACAAAAATAATATACGCTTTGATTGCATGTTCGTCTTTATGACTAGGAGTATCAGGACTATATATGTTGATGGGAATTGCATACCAAGGGTGTTCCAGTTTATTTCTTGAGAAACTAATCACACTGGCATAATTTAACAAAAATGATCATTTGTCCAGTTCATCACTTTCAAAAAATCTGGTGTCAGGACAGCGTTCACTGTGTATATTCAGCATGTCGAC
>JAVTVY010055578.1:0-31644 GCA_036873755.1 Hanleya hanleyi | reverse complement strand
ACTCATCAAACCGATAAAACAGCAATATCTCTATGACACTTACATCTAAATTTATACAAAACGGTTCACAATACATTCTAGTAATATTAAATGCAAGGAATGAAGGTTTACGTTACCTGGAAATAGACAAAACAGCAATTTATTTGCGACCACCGCGAACACAGCCGGTTGGCAACAACGTGATAAGGCTGAGCGGTGACGCCATGCGATTGTCTACCAAAAACTTGCACCTATCGTGACGTGAACACGGACTGACATTCACACAATAAATTGTTCCATATACTCAGTAATCTAAGATCTGTACATTTATATTCACAGATAATGCGATTAAAGAAAGCATAGATATCTGTCTTACAATGACCATCTAATAAGATGAACCAGAACTGACCGAAAAACAAAGAACAAATAGTTTTGCTTTGTCTCAAGGAAAATGGGGGGGGAGGTATATTATCTTCAGTTACATTGTGATTTAGCTGCTTGTATTTTACCACACGTTACACTCTACCCTCCACGACAAATGTCGTCTCGACATTCGTAACAAAGAATGAAAATGTAGGGAAAATTTAACATTCAGTAATATTCTACAGTATCATACTGTTCAGACATAATAAACAGTGTCGCCTGCACAATGCCGCTGTATTGGGCATGGTTGAGCTGATGCCCCCGTCTCCGCAGGTGCTTCCCACAGCTGTCGACTGTACGTAGGTGTTCCCATGTCGTCGTAAGTGAAACGTCTGGGGGGCTCTCTCTGCCGGATCGGGCGGTTGTATGGTCTTTCATCCCGTCCAGGAGATGCATCCAAGTTGTCTATGTTGTCGTCGGTTTGTGTACGTTGTATCTCCTCCTGTGGGATTGTTGCTGATCTAGGCTGCGGGAGAACGAACACATCAGCTTCAGGACGAAGAGCATAGGTCGGCCGGGGCATCCTCGTGGGTACTACTCCTCCATCATCCGACTCGCTATCTGTCTGTACAACTTCTCCCTGATCCCTTCGTGGTGTTTTCCTGGGACGAGGTGGGCGTTTCTGACTGGGAGGGCTGATCGGCTCAAGTTGATCACATGGAAGTAGAATATTTCGGTGGAGCACTCGAGTGCGTCCTGTGCCACGCTCTGGCCTGAGTTCATATACTGGACTATCTGGATGACATCTTCTGACGATCACATGAATTTCATCCTCCCAGTGGTTTCGAAGCTTTCCGGGGCCTCCTCTCTCCGAAAGGTTTCTGATCAGGACCCGGTCACCCGGATGAAGGTCTGCAGCGCCAGTCTTCTTGTCATAGCGAGATTTAGCCTTATCCGTCGCTTTCCTTGTCCGATGTGTAGCTATATCATAGGCTTCCCGCATTCGCTCTTTCCATTCCTGGGAATACTGAGTGTGACTCACAACATCCTGAGAACTCTCCAGTCCAAAAGCAAGGTCAATGGGCAAACGCGGAGAACGACCATACAACAAAAAGAACGGAGAATATCCTGTTGTCTCATGTTTGGTGCAGTTGTAGGCGTGCACTACCTTGTTGAGATGACGTCTCCAGTCTGTCTTCTCCTTTTGCCCCAGTGTCCTCAGCATTGCCAGCAGGGTACGGTTAAATCTTTCTGTTTGGCCATTGCCCTGTGGGTGGTAGGGTGTCGTACGGGAGTGAATGATCTGACTGTACCTCTCGAGTTCCTTGAAGAGTTCGTTTTCGAATTCTCCACCTTGATCGTGGTGGATCCGAGATGGAAACCCATACCGTAAGATAAAGTCATTGTAGATCTTCTCGGCTACAGTACGCCCCGACTTGTTAGTAGTGGCATACGCCTGGGCGAAACGGGTGAAGTGGTCAACGACTACTAGGATATACTCATATCCACCGGAACACTTTTCCAGATGGAGGAAGTCTATGGATATTAACTCGAACGGAGCAGTGGTTGTGATGCTACTCATGGGAGCCCTCTTCAGCACATTGGGTTTTTTACTCCTGATGCAGCCACACCGCTTGGTGATGTATTCCTCGATGTCATTCCTCATTTTCGGCCAATAAAATCTTGATCTTATTAGGTCATCCACTCGATCCACTCCTAAGTGACCCATGTCGTCGTGGAGTTCCCGCACTATTCTGGCATGGAAGACTTGCGGCATGACTAGTTGGACCCTACTGTCATTTCCAGCTTGTACTCTGCGGCAGAGGACACCATCCGTACTGATAAACAGTTTCTTCCATTCGCGACTCAAGGTAAGTGTCCTGTCCTTTACTTTCCCGAGTGCCGATCGCTTCCCAAGTCGCACAGCTTTTAATACCGGGGCGATGACAAAGTCTTCTTCTTGTGCCTGTCTGAGAGATTCCTTCGGGATTATGTCAGTGGTACTTGGTAATACCTGGTTTTCCAGCTGTTCCGGGTCAGGTGCATGAATGGCAGAGCATATGATCCCAGTTTGTTGTACAGTAGCTGATGTTATCACGGCACCGATTACGCTTGGAGACACCTCTTCTGTGCATTCTTCAATGAGAGTATCGATGGGAAGTGGCAATCGGGAGAGAGCATCAGCGTCCCCATTCTTCTTCCCAGGTCTGTACCTGATGGTGAAGTTGTAATCGGCGAGTTCGGCCACCCAACGATGTCTAGTTGCGTCCAACCGTGCTGTTGTTAGTATATACGTTAGAGGATTGTTGTCCGTATATACTACAAACGAAGGAGCGTAGAACAAATAATCCCTAAACCTCTCCGTTATTGCCCATTTCAGGGACAGGAATTCCAACTTGCCCGAGTGAAAGTGGTATCTCTTTTCTGCCGGAGTCAAGGAGCGTGATCCATAACCAATCACCCGGAGGATGCCGTCACTCTGTTGCTGATAAAGGACGGCACCTAGCCCTTCATTCGACGCATCTGTATGAAGAACGTAAGGTAGTCCATAATCCGGATATGCCATCACCCCAGAGCTAGCTAGCGAGTCCAGAAGTACCTCGAGAGCGTCCTGATGTTCTTGGTGCCACACAATTCGCTCACCAGATGGTCTTCGCCCATTACTTTTACCGACTTTCTTCTTGGAGCGTCGACTGCTAGTTGTCATGGTATCACTCTTTGGTACCTTGAATAAGTCATAAAGAGGTGCTGCCTTGCGGGAGAAGTCGGGAATGTAACGACGATAATAACTGAGGAGCCCCATCAGTTGTCGAACATCTCCAACCGTTTCTGGAGTTCTGTTTTTCAAGGACAAGACCGCTTCCTTCTCCTTGGGGTCAATGTGGTAGCCTTGCTGGGAGACGATGTTGCCTAAGTAGCGGACCTCACGCTTGAAGAGTTCACACTTGCGTGGCTTGAGCTTGATCCCCCTGTTCTTCAGCCGTCGCAGCACAGCTCTCACGTCCTTCAGGTGCTGTTCAAATGTTGGACTGTAGACAATCGTATCATCCAGATACGGCAGGCAGATGTCATCCCGCAAATCAGAGAGGCAATCGTCCATGAACCTCTGGAAGACAGCAGGTGCGTTGGTTAGACCGAAGGGGATCCGGTTCCACTCGTATAATCCCCAGGGGGTAACGAAGGCTGTCAGTGGTTTACTGTCCTCTGCCATGGAGCCCTGGTGGTATGCCTTGCCTTGGTCCATAACGCTGAACCAGCTGTTGCCGCCAAGACTGTCCAAAACATCTTGGATTTTTGGTAATGGCTGGCGATCTCTGACTGTCTTTTGGTTTAGCTGACGGTAGTCAATACATAGTCTAAGTCCTCCATCTTTCTTTCTAACACACACCATCGGTGACGAGTAGCTTGACTTGGACTTCTGTATCCAGCCCCTGTGGATCAGGTCGCATAAGTATTCCTTTACTTCTTTGTATAGAGGACGCGGCATGGAAATATAGTTCTTTTGCACCGGAATATCATCAACGAGTTTAATTTCCATTTTCAGATCAGGAGCACACCCAATGTCTTCATCAGATCGAGCAAACGCATCAGCTTCTTCCAGTAACATCTGACGAACCGATCGCTTCTGCTGATCTGTTAAGTCGGTTTTACTCAAATCAACCTCCGGTTCCGAGTCTTCTGATTGTGGATAGACTTTCCCTCTAGAAGAGGTAGTTGATCTGTGAGCAGGTTGAACTTCCTCCTGTGGCATCGGAAAGATGGCACGAACGGGTTCTACCGACCCTAAAAACGTCCTACTATGAATCTCTATTGGATGCTGGGTTGTGTTCGTCACTGGTACTTTGATACTACGAGTGGACCTTGTTATATCCAGCAACACCTCGTCAACCTCTAGTCCTTCGGCCAATACAGTAGATGGACATGGATCAAAGAAAGCTCGCATTCCATCCGTTTCACTACCAAGTCTGACTGGGCACTTGACGTTGACTTTGCTCTTCGCCGGTACTGTTATACGACTTTTTCCAGTCTTCACATCAGCGAATGTGTCTACTTTGGCTGTTCGTATAAAGTTCACTAAAGTCCCAACTTGTTTCTTGGCCACACTTGGGAAGGCCCTATGAATGCTCTCATTGACAGCGTCTTGTTTTGGATCTATCCTGTCAGTCAGAAGCACATATTCCTTGATGAGATTATACCCTACGATCGGATTCTGAAGCTTCTTATCTTCAACCACCAGAAATGGAGCTATAATCTCACCTGGCATCTCTCCGCGGTACAGTAGGGAAAACGCTAGATCTACCCATCCCAAGTATGGTATCTGTGTCCCATTTGCTGCTCTAAGATCTAGATTTTCCCCGGTCAATTCTGAAACTGGTCTCAACCCCTTCTTCACGTTAGTGATGACCCAATGGTGAGGGATCAAGCTGACCTGAGAACCTGTGTCCCATAAGGCTGTCGTTTCCACTGCATCTAGTCGACAGGAGACCAAACACTGCTCACCCACCAGCTTGGTGAGCCTGATTTCCTGCTTCGAAGTCAGCGGTCGGGTATAGCACCCGTTACAACCTAGTTCTGTAGCTTGTCCATCTTCTTGGTTCCTTTTGTGTTGGGACACGTTTTCTCCAGTCACTTCAGGTCCCCTCATAGTGACTGGGACCCGTTTCCCGACGGCCCATTTTGCTTGAAAGATTTTTGCTTCCGCTTAAGGCAACCCGCGAAGTAATGTTCGTCACTCCCGCAGAAGAAACAGTGGGTGCAGGCGTTCCCTTTACCACGCTCACGGCACTGTGGGCACCCCCTGGCACGCGACTTGTTGGACACATTCGATCCTTTCCTGGCTGGCGGTCTGACTTCCTGTTGTTTAAGCTGTTCTGAAATTGTTGCAATCTCAGCTCTCAACTCTCTGACTTCATCCTTGACCTCTGTAAGAGCATTGGGCTTGCCAGGTTTTCTAAATTCTGAACCATCTGGGGCACACTGTGATACTTCAACCTGATGAGATCTGACTCGATTGCGCAATCTGGATGCTCTTTCTGTTTCTGCGGAACTTGCACTTCTCATTTTCCGGATCAGCTCAGTATCAGAAACATCCGGGTTCTGGAGCAAGGGTTGTAGTTCTTGCCGAATCGCATCACTGACCAGTCCGGTGTGTAAGGCGTGCAGAAACATTCCTTGTACCAATTCAGAGCTGTACTTAATACCGGACCCTGATTCTCTGGATGCGAACAGAACTGTCTGTCGTACATTAAGGGCCCTAATCAGGAAGTTCTGCGGGTCTTCTTTCGGCATCTGGGACAAATTACACAGCTCTTGATACAGCTCCGTTGCCGATTTATCTTCGTAGTGGGATTGGAGCATCTCTCTTAACATGGGTAGAGTTAAGTCGTCCAACTTTTCCATGTAGCTGCGGATTTCCACGTTGGGACCCATGGCGCGAAGTACTGCTTCCTTAATTTCCTCTTGTGTGTATCCTTGCTTCAGTCCAGAATCAATTTGTCTTGTGAGGCTGCTGAACGTAAGCCTATCTTTTTGGCCAGGTTCACCCAGTTGACCACTGATCTTAAAATCCTTTCGATAAACACTGTTCGTTAGTCTTTCCCTGGTTCCTGCATCTCGAGCCATCGCTACTGCAGTAGATGTTGTTACTTGGGTGGATGATCCACCAGCCCGTGTCGGATTGTCAGAGGAAGGTGCTTCCCCTGAGATAGCTAGGAGTTGGTTGAGGAAGGCCTGTACCTCCCGGTAAACATGAAGACCACCATCATGTTGTTTTTCTTCCTCTACTTCTAAAAACTCGACAATGCGTTTAGCCATCTGTAATTTAGACTCTTGCTCTCCCAGAGGGATGCCTAAATGCTCATAAACTTTCCCTAACCCCTCAACAGACAATGTATACAATGTTCCCAAAACCTCACATTGCAGAGTTTCCATTTTTGCGATAATTTAGCCTGAAAATACTTATTGAATTCAGCAAATTGGCATGGACATACAATGCATGGGTTAAAACAACAATATATCAATATTCTTAAAACTTGCAGTATTGAAGTAAAGTCCTATTGTGTTGTTATTCCACAGTTTTAAATACCATATGGCTTTCAGGCCTTGCAGCAGTTCTGTAGTCTCTTTACTGTAAAGAGCACCGACAATCACATTAACACTGGCAGAATCCTACATCTCCCATGGAATACTTCTGGCAAAGGTAATCTGTGACAATGACCCTTCTGCTTGTCCATAGACTCGTATTAACACTGGAGGAATCCTACATCTCCCATGGAATACTTCTGGCCAAGGTAATTGGTGACGATGACCCTTCTGCTTGTCCATAGACTCGTATTAACAATGGAGGAATCCTACATCTCCCATGGAATACTTCTGGCAAAGGTAATCTGTGACAATGACCCTTCTGTTTGTCCATAGATTCGTATTAACACTGTCCGCAATCCTCAAACCCAGTTTAATCAAAATTCAGTCTGGGACCACAAGTCAATTATCTCAATATTGCATCAACAGAGTATGACTCGTCAATTTTCCAGTCAAGATGGCATAATATTTATCTCAATGGCAATGTCCAATGCACGTCTGAATGATCGAATTTTGCTACCAGCTATAGTTATTTTCTAGGTGAGTATGATTTTTTTTCACCAAACACCTCAACGAAGTATTTCCGCTTTCTATACTACTTCTGCATATTGAGAATCAGAAACTGGTAATTCGCTGGTGGTTCCTGGCCAGTGATTTGTCGCTAAGCTGTACCAACCCTGTTCATCTATCATCACGTCGGGGTCACCAGAAATGTTACCCAGTCTTGGGCTGGGGGTTGCGAGTTCAAAGATTTGACAACACAGGGTATCTGGAAATAGACAAAACAGCAATTTATTTGCGACCACCGCGAACACACAGCCGGTTGGCAACAACGTGATATAGCTGGAGCGGTGACGTCATGCGATATTTAATCATCAATATGAATTTATGTGAAATGAAATAAAATGGTTCGTTACCATGGTTACACTCAATAACATGTCTTCTGTTATCATTTTATCTGACTCCGTACAAGGGATAACAGGATGAATTTAATACAGAACGAATACAATAATTTTCAATAGTGTACCTATGCAACATCAGTATGTTATATACGGGCCACCGTAGATATCTACTACGTCATCAAAATTCCCAAATATCATAATAAATGCAAGTAAACATTTTGACTGCACGATTAAATCAATTTCGAACGATCTAGTCCGATACACATAATCTGATGTATTTATGCTACCTCACTATGGTGAATACGGGCCACCGTAGATATTTGCTACGTCATCAACACTCCCAGATATCATAAGAAATCATGTGAATTACCTAATGTACACGATACAACAATTTGGAACAATTAAAGTGCAATTCCCGTTAGCTTACGTATTTATGCTATTTCGGTTTGGTGTATATGGGCCACCGTAGATACGTAAAGCTATCAGACATCATAACAAATACAAGTAATGACTTAGACCAAAATACCTATTTGTTATCTTATTCTTGTAAGGAGATTGTTGTCCTAAATAACCCTTTCACTGGTTCACACAATCGGTACCTACATCTAGAAGTCTTCTGCACCAGGCCTTGCGCATAGCCCACGCGACATCAAACACGCTAGCAGACGACATACTCATAAAACCGATAAAACAACAATATCTCTACGACGCTTACATCTAAATTTATACAGAACGGTTCACAATACATTCTAGTAATATTAAATGCAAGGAATGAAGGTTTACGTTACCTGGAAATAGACAAAACAGCAATTTATTTGCGACCACCGCGAACACACAGCCGGTTGGCAACAACGTGATATAGCTGGAGCGGTGACGTCATGCGATTGTCTACCAAAACTTGCACCTATCGTGACGTGAACACGGACTGACATTCACACAATAAATTGTTCCATATACTCAGTAATCTAAGATCTGTACATTTATATTCACAGATAATGCGATTAAAGAAAGCATAGATATCTGTCTTACAATGACCATCTAATAAGATGAACCAGAACTGACCGAAAAACAAAGAACAAATAGTTTTGCTTTGTCTCAAGGAAAAGGGGGGGGGGAGGTATATTATCTTCAGTTACATTGTGATTTAGCTGCTTGTATTTTACCACACGTTACACAAAGACTTGTGCCCATTTTTCCAAAGTGTGATAAATTCATATACTGTGGAATTCCTGATAATGTAATATAGTGTCTTTTAGTATTCCGTTAATAAGCTGACAATGAATATATTCAAGTGTAGTAAGATGTATAGCCATAAAAATGGCATTGAAAATAAAACAATTATCTTGACAATTTCACATCAATAAATTAAACTAGAATGTGGCCTAACATACACTGATCTATATAATCATAGCAATTATTCATTTCATACAGTTGTTTAATATACAAAATGATTATTCTTATGTCTCGTGACTGAATCTAGTGCCTGCATGTATGGAGTCAGAAATCCAGATATATTCTGCTACATGAATCAGTTGCCAAAACCAGTTGATCTGCAGCAATACTGTAGAAAACATGGAAAAACCCTGGACAATTCCATGGTGAGGACTGGACATTGTCCAGCCTCACAACCATGGAAACCCTGGACAGTGTCCATCCTCGTCCATGGAAACCCTGGACAGTGTCCATCCTCCCTCGTCCATGGAAACCCTGGACAATGTCCAGCCTCGTCCATGGAAACCCTGAACAGCTCGTCCATGGAAACCCTGTACAATGTCCAGCCTCGTCCATGGAAATCCTGGACAATGTCCAGCCTCGTCCATGGAAACCCTGGACAACCATTTCCTGCCTTTCTCAAAACAAATTTTCATACCGTGGATTCAGAGCATGGAAAAACCATGGGGAAAAAGTCCGAATACTCCAGCCTTTCCAGCGTAAGTCTTTTCCATGCTTTTTCCATGGAAACCCTGGAATTTCTATAGCTGGGTATGGAGGCCGATGATTGGGACGGGGAGGGGTCGGTCCTCATCGGGGTAAAGAGCAGCCGCTGTGGGCCTCATTGAGTCACTCTGACGCATTAGGAGCAAATTGTTTTTAACACAGTAATTGTCCTATTGTCTTTTGTTTTAATTTATGTTCTTTTTTAATTTCTGTATGATTCATATATGGAAATAAAGTATTGTATTGTATTGACTTACCTTGACGTATTTTTCAAGATCATATCTGTTTATGATGATACGCTGAAATATACCTAGGCATTCCAAATTAAGACTATGTATACATCTGGCGAAGTGTATTGAAGATGACTGACCTATTTTGTCCAGGTATTATTCTATGTAATATACTTGGTGAACGATTATATTTACATTGTCCAAATTTATACCACATATGCAACTGATGATGGCTCTGAAGTCTATTGAATATGACTGACCTTGACCTTGATCAAATTCAATATGTCAAGTCTCAGATCTCTGAATTCATGTTCCACATGCAATCAGACCAGAAACCAGTTGAAGATGACTGGACTTGATATATTATTCCAAGATAAATACAGGAGGGTATAATTATGTAGAGTTAGGAATTCGGTATTGCTCTAACAGCTAGAACCTCAGCGCAAATTTTTCCCATCAATTAAGCTAGGCCTTGGCAAATGCTGACATGATATGTATTTCTTGTATGAGAGAACTGCAGTCAACCCAACTAGATCACATATTTGTTGACCTTGTTCTAATAATAATCTTATGCAATGCATGTGTGCTGGGTGTAGACAATGACAACCGAGGGATAGTGGAGTCTGTCGGGCTATTTTTTATGCTATGTATAAAGTACAGTTCAGAATCGATGTGGATTGTGATGGCAAAGAAGTCTAAGCCTATTGATTTTTACCTCTCTGCCAAATTTATCCATAGGATATTATCTGCTGGATCTGTACGTCTGTCCATCTTGCTTTTTACCAACACAATATCTCTTGAAGGATATAGCCATGCTTTCTGAATTCATACAGCATATGCAACTGGGGTTGATTGATTCATATAATATTGAATAGTCGGTTGTGTCCGACGTCCTAGGGATGACATACAATATAAATCAAGAGCGGAAATAAGAGGGTTCAATGGATTCTCTAACAGCGCAATGACCAACAATCTAAGTCAAAAGCAGGAATTAGAGGGGTTGATTATCTAACAGAACAATAACATACAACATGTGAACAGTGAAACTAACGTCACAGGACCTACGAAGTAGGGTAGGCACTAGGACTCCGACGCGCACTGAACTCTTGGACCCCAGCTGAAATCCTGCCTACATTAAGATGGGCACGGCCCAAGTCAGAATCAACAGTGATTTTCATCAAAAATAACCAAAAAATTTCATCAAAAGTGTGTCAGCTCAGAACTTGCTGGTAACAATCCCCTAATGCAGCTTCATGCCAAAAATCAAGGTTCTAATATCAACAGTTCTCCTTATTTTGCCAACGAAAAGGATTCGGATGGACTCGCTCATTAACGGACAATTTGCAAATGGTAGCCCACTTCATAGGAATAAATACAATCAGAATCAAGGGAGAAGTATAGTGAGTGAATTATCATCTAACAGCACAATAACACATACAATCGGAATCAAGAGGAGAAACAGGAGTGGATTATGCTCTAACAGCACAATAACTACAAACTGCACCAACGGATGTTTCCAGACGACACAATAACAAAGGTGGAGTCCAGGTACATCTGAAATTAGAGTGGACGATTCTGAAACAAAATCATAAAGCTACATAAAGGAAGACCAACTCTGCATGGGTACCAAATCGTAAAACTGAGAAGAGATGGAACTGTTACACGGGCTAAGGAAGCCTCGGTCATGAAATGATCGAAGAACATAACTCAATACGCTGATAAACAGCTTGTATCACCGACGTCCCTACTCTCCTCGGGCCCCGCTGATTCACATCGCATATTTCGCGCCTCTTGGCCGTAAGGGGGCGCTCTGCACAGGCCAACCACCAATGACCAATGAATATCACTCTTACGGAAGAGTCTTGTTCCGCTTTGCTTATCTGGTATATCACCAACCTGTAACCATCTGGGTCATCTATACGCGGTAAGACTGACCCTCAATCTGATTAAAACTCAGACTTAATAAACCGCTCCTCTTTCGGACATGTCGCTGATTAAGATCTGGGATAGTTCCTATAACAAATCCGTCAGATGAACTCCGAATCGAATAGTTTCCGGGTCAAATAGTCGCCCAATGAGACGCCTCGTATTATAGCGTGACGGCTAATCTCCGTTCTTGTTGCGATGCAGTTATGAACTGATTTTATGAAACAAATAACCGTACCTATATATCCAGCAGTGCAAGAAATATCCCTTGATCTTTTCACCTGGTCTGTCATTGAAGAGAGCAACGGGGAGCAAATAATATCTTCGGTGATCGCTCATGGACTGAGTCGACAGCCCCGCCTCACTCAGCCCGTAGCTCAAATCTCCGCATTCACACGGAGCTACACGGAATTTACACGGAACAACACGGAACTGCAAAATTTCCGTGTAAGCTGAATATATCCACACGGAGCTTTCTCCGTGTTGACACGGAAGGACACGGAGTTTGTGGACTTTGATTATTTTTGACATGGATTGGACTTAGATTATTTTTCAATAATAGGATATACATTTATACAGGTCCAGGCCGTATTGGACATAGCAATGTAAGATAATGTACTACATATAAGAGAGCACAATTTCAATGGCATCAAATACAGCATTCCCCAATACAGCCAAATGCACTACATGTAAATGACATAACAAACAAATGAAAGTTCAATCAAGTTCTGTTTTAATTCAACTCTCAAGAATAGACATATTATACAAGTCAAAATCTTATGAACAAAAGTTATCTTATAGTTTCTCAAGCAGAACCTCACCAAACTAACATGAACCGTAATCAGTACTTATCATTTTCACTACCGGTACGTATCCAAGGCTCAAAATATACGCTCGTTTCTCACTATTGTTATACTTTTGTTCTCATTAGTTCATTAATACTTTAAGGATTATCCTTTGAAAAAATATTACCTTACCTTTCTTTGGAGTAAAAAAAAAAAAATAACTCAGTGATTTATTTTTTTGTTTATTTATTTATTTTTGGAAAGGCAAACTCTAAATAAATGAAATTAATAAAATTATTACACCAGACCTCTATCACATGGCTTTGCAAAAGAAACAAAGTCCTTAAATTGGAA
Organism: Hanleya hanleyi; assembly: GCA_036873755.1. Taxonomy (NCBI): domain Eukaryota; kingdom Metazoa; phylum Mollusca; class Polyplacophora; order Lepidopleurida; family Hanleyidae; genus Hanleya; species Hanleya hanleyi. The sequence goes on along the minus strand of JAVTVY010055578.1, from coordinate 19,086 downwards.
TAAGTTAAAGGAAACAAAACTATCCACAGTTTCTAACATGGGACGGATATTCGGCATGTTGTTGTTGTTGTATTCAACATTTGGATTTCCATTCAAAGTCGCGGGAGTTTTAGAGTCTTGTGAAATCAGCAGCAGTTTTAAACATTGATGTAGCCCAAGTATTCAAATATTTCTTTCTTCTGAGTCTTTGCTTTCGCAGTGATACTTTTTAGACAACATAGACTTGATCAGTTTAGTTACAGAGTTCACGCAAATATACACGAAAACTGAACCCTAGCAAAGGCCAGATGAATTGCCGATTTGCAAAAAATTCGGAATCGAAACTCCAAAAATCCGGAAGCGGACTCCAAAATTAGAAGTATCGTGACAAGTTTAATTAAGACTAATTACTGTCCTTACAAACGACAAGAATTATTTTATTCTTCAGACAGTTCAGTATTCTAAGTGAGAATTGGTAGTATTCTCATGAAAGAAAAATAATTGATCCAGAGATCCGATTTTAGGTTGAAGTCCGAGTTTTTATACATACACTTCTCGAGCCGTTTATTTTTGGCGCGTAGCATTGAGAGGTTGGGGGAAGTCGCGGGAAGAGAGAGAGAGAGAGAGCAGACGCTAATTCAAAACAACTAAAATGATATTCTTGTCATTGAACAACAACATGATTCGTCGGTCGGTACATCCAAAACAGACACAATAACAACAGACTCTACCATCCGCCTGAGTGATGATACTGAATGAATTTCCCCTGCAAGAATAGCGCCAAATTTCGCTGTTTCAAAAGTTGTTGGCGGGTGTTCGTTGTACTTCTGTTCAGTTCTGGTTCAACCAGTATGTCGTAAATGGATGCTTTTAATTATACACTTGGTAGTCTGACAAACGTTTGGGCAACACTCTTACTGCCATTTGATGATGACGTGTGAATCATGTGTCCGAATACCCTACCCCAAAGGCCGCCGGGCTGATGTGCGTCCGACGACATTCGACAACAACAACACATCTGGTAAGATTGTTCACTGTGATGTTCCGTGGTTGTCTTTCATGTTACTCATTGAAGTTCAAAAAACAACCAAGTTTAATTAAACCTGTGACTGTGTTTGTTAAGTTGAAAAATGTTAAACCACCACCTGAACATGCTCGTTCGTTCCTGACATTTCCACAACAAATTCTGCTCAAAAGAGGACACTGTACAACTATGGCATGTGTGGCAACTTCACCAAGAAATTCAGAAAAGCAAAATTGTGATCCTTGATAAACTATTAATTTCAATAATTGTTTAATATCCAAAAGATTCATTTGTGTAAAAATTTATATCCGAAATATGGGCAAAAATGTCAAAATATTAATTTTATATTTGATTTTATTTGTTTGCATTTTATTTTCAGGTAGGCCTATATCGGTGTATTGATTGTGGAACTGATATTGGGGAATTTCGGAAGAACAGCATGAAGAGGCACACTGGACACCCCTGCCCAGGTTGGAGTTGTGACACAAGACATACTGTCGATCCATAATTTTCAAAGAAGTAGCACTGTGCTGGAATTTACTGGAAAAAAACACGTTCACAAGGCATGGATCAATCCTTTCAGTGAACCGAGTGTTGACGAAATATTATTGGATGCCTAGATGAAAGATTTTTTTATAAAATCGTGACATGGTTATGTCACTGAGTGAACATGCTAAAGTGTGTTAACTATTCACAATTTAAAGAAATTGATAGTCTTCCCAGATCATGAGAGAGTTTGCTCCTATTATGCATTGGAGTTTCATATATCTAATTAAATATATTGCCAGGGCCAGACAGTGCAATAAATTTTGAAAAGCCCCACACCTCCTAAGTATTTACATACCGTCTCTTGTTTAGGACTCTGGATAACAGGTAGGAAAATATACAATACCATGCTGAGTCGATTATGCCACTCAAGTTTATAATAGTGATATTTCAACCTTTAAAATACCAAATTAAATATAATTCATATCACCTTCAGAGGCTTCTTGTCTTGTTCTTCATATTCAAAACCTAACAAATTAACTTGTGTTTGTGATTATATGTGAGCTATCTGAGGAGCTGTGCCAGTGCATCACCCCAATATCTTCTTTCCATTCGTCCTCGTAAACCAGGCACCCAGGACTCGTGAGAGATGTTATTATACTTGGTTGGGTTACAAACTTAAATATTTGCACATTTTTGTGATTTTCGGATGTCAATCACATATGTACATGCAATATTGCAGCAACATGCTTGACTGGAATGCTGCTGCAATTTTAGCTTGTGGCGACTTGTTGCAGCAATATTGCCGCTATTGCAGCAACCTAATTTGCATAGGAAAAGATATTGCTGCAATATTGCTGCAACTAGTCACCAGAAGGCTTGTATTTTAATAAGGGCTGTGCAATATGCATAATTCTGTCATTTTTCAGTTTCCGTGTTCCACACGGAGATATTCCGTGTGACTCCGCATCATTCGGAGTTTTCTCCGTGTCAATATGCATATTTCAGTCATTTCTCAGTTTCCGTGTTCCTCCGCGTTCCTCCGTGTCATGCGGAGTTTTCTACACGTAGATTCCGTGTTGAATCGTCCCAATACTCCGCATGATTCCGCGTGGCCAATGCGGAGCCATGCGGAAATCAACTACACGGAGTTTACGCGTAGTTACGCGTAGATTCCGTGTGTCACGCGGAGATCTGATCTACGGGTGAAGCTTCAGCCTTCAGGCGGGGATTTTTCTGCGTCTCGTCCGTACACTCGGCAACATAAAGATTTCCCGTAGCCGGTAAGAAGAACGGCTATACAGTGTCTTTTACGTAGCATGCAAGAGAGCACCTGCAGTCGCTCTTGCTTTAATGCGGACACGCCAACACACCATCATTTTAGATCTCGCCCTTGGCCGCCACTGAATACTGGTATAGGACGCTTTCCATTTCGCGTAGTCGGCGTGGCCGCTGGCAATGCTTGATTGTGCACTTCCATTTACTATACCGGAGCAATGCTGGCCTTGCCTCCAAATGGAAAGCGCCGATACAGGCTCTTCGCCTGTTGAGGCTGGACTGTGATTGGTCGCCAGTCTGACATGCGCGACAGATTTAAGATAGGAACTGTCCCAGATCTTAATCAGCGACATGTCCGAAAGAGGAGCGGTTTATTAAGTCTGAGTTTTAATCAGATTGGACTGACCCTGGGATCGTGTGTATCCATTTCAGACTACTTTCGGCAACTGCAAGAGGGTATTTCCAGAAATCAATACCACGTGACTTCGTCAGCCAATCAGCTAAAGTCTACCGACATAACCCCAACGTAACCCGCCATTTTCGAGTCATGTGATGATCTACTTGTTCAAAATTACAGATCTACCACACCTCTTCGATGATACGAAAGTTATTGATACCTATATATTTTGTAAGCCCAGGCAATATCTGTTTCCGAGGTATGTATGAAAACCTGTAATTTATCAGAGTTTTCGAGTTTGTTCTCCGCCGGATGAAGGCCGAACAGAATCCGGTAAGACACCGGATATCGCTCCGCGATAATGGAGACACGATTCGCAAGCCATCTTATGGCTGGCGAAGTGTACGCAAATGGTATATCTGGCAACCAACATGCGGGCATCTGACACCTTTTCTCTCAGTGGGTGAGAGGTTTTTCGGCCAGTCACCATTAAATATTTCCATGAAATGACGACGCTAAGCTGCCAGGATTAGTCTCTCGGTAACAGTAATAAATTACCCAGCGTATATGACATCTAATGAGTGATAACTGTGTGGGAAAACGCGAGAAAATAGTGAACTATTTGTTCACAATCAACTGTGAATTAAAGCAATCTGAGTTGTCTCCCTTTTCAAATGTTCATATGTCGTTAACGGCAAAACTAACAAACAGACGGTAAAACAGCTCTAATTACGTTAATTTCTGAGTTAAGAGTGAACAGATTTTTACTTCCTCCATTGTTAAGTAAGGTTCGTCAACTGATTGCAAACATTTGTTCACTGATACCTTCAAATAATTAACAAATAAATCCCTGTAAATGTTGTTAATATCCCACTGATAAGACCACGCTTTGTCGTCATGAGTATATAAGGAGATCAAGCTGCCTAGAATGGTAACGTAAAAACACCGTTCAATTGTTTCAAATTTTGAATTGAATGTTGACTGTTAATAAAGACGGGGGGAAAGTTCCTTTGAGAGATGCGATAAGAGGGCGTGTCGCTGTCAAAATATTGGCATGGCTTCCACATTACGCGAGAGTCGTGATCTCGCTATCATGAAGGCATGACTTAATTTCGATCACGTGAGGTGGTTAGCCAATGGTGGTTAGTATGAGGAATCTGGTTATCTCCGAGCTATTACGGCATGGCGATTGGGTAACCAGATAAAGCGCCCCCTTACGGCCAAGAGGAGCGAACTTGGCGATGTGAATCAGCGGGGGGAACAAGGAGAGTATAGGGACGTCAGTGATACAAGCTTGAATAGTATGAGCATAATAACTCAAGAGCGGATGGCCTGTTTAATTTTTGAGTGTGACTATATTTATCAGCAATCGTATTCCAAACCTTATTATACAAAACTTACGTTGATAGAATGCGAAATAAAGGAAATATTGACTATTTGTTGCTTTCAACGGTGTGAACTGGGAGCCGCCATTGCACCATTGCGTGACGTTTTTAGATGAGCGGAAGTCAGTTTATACTCATCTAAAAACGTCACAACGTCATGGAGATTTAAAGGTTATACCAAATGACTCTATACTACTTTGCATTAAAACATACCCAGTAGTGTTCCTAACAACAAATTCGTATTTTTTTTCTCGAATAATGTCGTCGAAGTGGGTTTTAGGACACGAATAGCACACATGTGGGGAAAAACGTATTGGAGCCGTGACCTCTGGTGCATGACGTCACAACCTGATTACGATTGCGCCATAAACGTCATAGTCTATGACGTCGGACGTTGTTACGAAAGATTCACCCAACTGTGGAAGTTCTATCGTGATGTCGCTGACATTTGGACGTCACAACAGTCATTCGAGCGAGATCGTAATCAGGTTGTGACGTCACAGGTCAAGCGGTCACAGCTTTCGCCGTTTTGAAAGGGGCATGAAATTGTCTCACTTCACTGCTGCTATTTCCAAACTTGGGCAGTTTGAAAACATACAAAAATGTAAAACAAGTCTATATAATCACCTCTTCAACAATTTAGCACAAAAAGTAGCAGATTTTGAGACCATTTTGTATAACCTTTAAGGTTGATTGTGCTGGTCATGTCGATAATTCGCAGGAGAAAGAACCCAGTAAGTTCACTGACGTTCTAGTTGATTTTAGCGGTTCAAGTGTAATCATGAAAATGTTTATGAACTTCGAAGCATCGTCGTTCAACTGAAATCACCGGAGAATTGCAGAGGACGCTCTTTTAGTTTACCGCTCAGTTTCAAATTTTGTCCAGATTGAATCGGGCAAATCTCAGCTCAAAAACTTGGGGAAGAAATTTTTCAGTTGGCGAAGATAACCTAAACCAATTTCCTTTAGGGAATTCCCCTAGTGGGATTTTCCGAGCCAGTTTTTTCCTCGAATTAAAACTTGAACCCAGAGTAATTCAAATGCCGTAGTTGGAACGTCCCTGGATCAAGCGTTAGCCCTGACGTTGTCCTGAATGCTGACGTAATCACTCACGTCATCCCACAGACAATATGGCGGCGCCCACATCGAGCTCAAAGCGGAAACATGACTTCACAAATTGTAATAAAACTAATAGGTTATCGCCCTCAACGAAAATAAAATAGTTGGTTATAATTCTCTAAGAGTCTAACCAAAAAAGGCCTAGGCCTACACAGTCCCCTTGTACATCCAGACATAACTTAACAGACTCTCTTTGCAGGCTTTCAGGAGAACAGTATTCCTCTTATGTCCATGCACTAAATATTTATAATATTCTAGACTTAAATAGACGGGTTCCCCGTTTACATCATCACCAATAAGCGTTACGCGCGCATGTTAAATGGGTACTTACCTTAATTTTGAGTGTGACTATATATATCAGCAAATCGTATTCCAAACCTTATCATATAAAACTTATGTTGATAGAATGCAAAATAAAAGAAATATTGAACATTTTGTTGCTCGCCACTGCGTGACGTTTTTACCCTTCAGCCTATTAGGCTGCTCGTCCAGTCGTCAGTCGTCAACAATACTTGTGACCAGTCTAGAAGCCAAACCGTTGCATGTAGAGACTTCAAATTTGGTATACAGGATTGTTGGGTGGTCAACCACAAGCCTATTAAATTTGGATACTTTGTGATGAATCTTGCGGTTTCCATGGCAACGTCACGGAAAATTTCCATATGACGATGTGAACGCGATAAAAGCCTAACCGATGGCAATAGAGATTTCTTATTTGCTATGTACTATTGTTGGGTTGTCGACCACAAGCCTATCAAATTTGGGTAAATTGTGATGATTTTGGTGGTTTTCATGGCAATGTCACAGAAAATGTCTATTTGACGATGTGAACATGAAGTCCAACCGTTTCAGCTAGAGACTTCAAATTTGGTGTACAGGATTGTTGTGTGCTCAACCACAAGCCCATTGGATGTTTTGCAAGTGTACTGCTCGAAGCTCAGATGTTGATGCTGTCTGGGATATACATGTAGCTCTGTCCAGTCAAACAACTCGTATTTTCTCTTCACCCTCAAGTCGGAGGTCGGGCCCAATGGACACGTGATTAAAGGTAAAATAGATGCACATGTGTCCTCATCTTCGGACCATAACATATGGGAAGAGACATACAATCAACAGGTACACAGGGATTCGTACAGTTTGCTATCAAAACTCCATATTACTAGGCTTCCAATGAAAATCGGAAGACTTTTATTATTGTTCAGATTATTATTATAGGGTTCAAAGCCAGAGTGGTTTGAAGTATTTTTTTTTTTGTTCAGAATATTTTTGTTCTTCCGCCATATTTTTCGCACGTGATATGTCAAATTATTTATTATAGTCCTCCAATGCATCTTTTACAAGCCACTGCTAAAGCATCTTCTGCATTCAGCCAAATCTTTCAGGCTTTTACATATGCGTTTTCCATTCATTGTGTACCAAAATACACTAAAACTGTCTGACTGAGGGGTTGTTGCACCTTTTAGGTGCTGCCTCATGTTCCCATTTGAAATAATACGAGAGATAGTTATAGACTTCATTACAGAGGTCTACACTGGTCTGATTAAAATGGAATGGTTATTTTATGATGCTCTCAATCTTCGCGCGACGTAACAATATGAATTATGACGTCACGCCTTTGTCTTGGATAAGTCCGGCTGCTGAGCTGAGCATTTTTTTGTTCATGTGAAAGTGTTCCCCGTCCAACGGGCATTTTAAAAAGCCAGAAAAAACGGGGGACCGTCATACTCGTTTTTACCCCTCGGCCAAAATTTGGCCGAAGGGTATTGTCGTCGTCATGCCCGTCTGTCCGTCCGTCCATCTGTCCGTCTGTCCGTCACACCTTTCTCGTTACCAAGATATCTTCAGAACGACTTACCCTAAGCACACCAAACTTGCAGTGCACATCCATATGCTTGTGACCCAGAACCCTATTGAATCTGGACCTGATCCCTTACCAAAAATTCTTGTAAGATCTTACAAGAAAGTGTCCTGTAAGATCTTGTAGGACAGTCTTGTAAGATTTTGGCACTTTTCTTGTAAGACTGTCCTTCAGGATCTTACAAGACTGTCCTACAGGATCTTACAAGACTGTCCTACAGGATCTTACAAGATCCTACAAGACTGTCCTACAGGATCTTACAGGATCGTCCTTCAGGATCTTACAAGATCCTACAAGACTGTCCTACAGGATCTTACAAGATCGTCCTTCAGGATCCTACAAGATCTTACAAGACTGTCATACAGGATCTTACAAGACTGTCCTGTAGGATCTTGGAAGATCCTACAAGACTGTCCTACACGATCTTACAAGACCGTCCTTCAGGATCCTACAGGGTTGTCCTACAGGGCTGTCAATTAACACAGATAGAATAATGCTGGATGGTTGTGCAGGGTTGTCCAATATACTGCAGGTTTACGATGAAACGTTTCGTGTCGAATGAGAGAGTCAACATAACAAATTATATGCATTCATTTCATACATTTTATTGTATAAAACAGAAACGTATAGACAGCTATACACACAAAACAGAAACGTATATACAGCTACATGTATACACACAAGGGATTATTATGTTGTCATGTCATACATTTCATTGTATAAAATAGAAACATTTATAGGGAATAGCAACCAGCACATGCACGTAGCATCCAAAGTCCAAGGCATCCATGTTTTTCTCAGCAGATCAAGTGTCTTTTATAACTTTTTAGCTCCCCATTCAATTTTGATTTCATCCCGTCCAAAATCACCTTGCTGGTACACGGAAACTTCTTCTGGTAGTAATCTATAAAAAATGAAAAGTCATCAGATTAGCAAAGAAATTGTTATCAAGTTATCGTGACACTATTCAGAGGTTATCCTCATAATTTAAATGGGTACAATAGAATGGTATAAAATTGTTGTGACATTAGCGAAAAAGTTTGATTAGAGAAATCTTAAAAATATTACACCACATTCAACTGGTGTATTGCTGATATTAGTGAATGTGACGATAACCAGGATGATTTGCATTGAAATATCATAGAAATGTGATGTTATTGTTATTGGTGTGCCCTCTGCAAAAACCAAACATGTGCCGCTCACTGAATAAAGATTATTTGGGTCCAGTAGCACCAAAGTCATTCAAGTCATTTGTTATTAATGTAAAATACACATTCTTGAATGCATGTTATGAGTATTATAAAGCAATTTTGAAGTGGAATCCAGAATTATGGATCAACACTAAATGAAAACGCAAGCACAACTGGAAAAAATATTGAGATTGTACACTAATATGATTTTAACAATGTTTGTCATCCAGTTGTATTGGTCATGTAATATTGCCTGATGCTATTTCCTCTTTGGCGAAGAAGTAATTCAACAATACGCTGCATGATTTCCATGATCAGATGTCTGCTCCGAGTCGATGAAATGTGCGCCTCGAACATGTCCGATTGGTTGCATCTGAGGAGAAAAAAATTGTTTCAAACGTTTTAAATGAAATGAATGAATGAAATGTTCTCATTTTTCAAGACGTGGGTACAGATGTACAATTGAATTATGCAGCAATCCTTAGCCTTGGTCAAGAATAGTGCAATAAATAGACATTTAAAATATAGCCTGTTATCATGGTTATGGTGATAGGAAATCTAATCATAATTTATCCTGCTTTTCCTGGTCACATTTTTATCATAGCAAATATCGGTTATGCCAACAGTGTATTTGTTATCAATTTATTTTAATAAATATTCCTTTGCGATTTCATCAGAACTTTGGTATGGAAATATTCTCAAATCTTCTGGAAATATAAGCAGGAAATGATAAACATTTCAAAACAACAAACTTCATAGCAAGTTAAATCCTACTGTTTGACAGGAAATACACAAGCAGTGGTGTGATATAACCTATATATCTCACCCTCCGGGAGATTTCCTCCAGCTAGGGGTGCATGGCCAATCTTCACATGAGGTCCCCAAGCCTGGGCTTTTCCAGCTGACAATGCAACAATACACTGCCTTGATGAACCTGGGTAGATCTGAAAGGAATTTTAAGACAGATAAAGTTATGGATATTTCTTTGTGAATTCCAGGCTAAATGAGTCATTAATTTTGACTGCAAATATAAGGTGAAGTGCTGCAGTAGTTACTGAGAAGAGTATCAATTGTTTAATATGGCAAGTATATGAAGAGAAACATGTTGATAGTTAAAGCTCATAGAGGGTCCACATTACAACATTCTGAGTGTAACTAGAAATTAGAATTGTTTTGCTAATAAAATGATAACATAATTGTATTTATAACTTACTTACCATCACTACATGTAGCTTCACTCATCACCATCTGCAATACAGTTCTTTAAACCTCAATAGTTCCAGCTTAAAATGAACAAATCAACTTTCTTTTTGCACTCTATCCTCTATGTTGGTGTTCTCATATGACAGTATGGTGGCGCCACCAGTGGCCAATTAAAATATACCGGTACAGGGGAGATAACTCTCCTCAAATTGTGAAATTAATGCCAGCAAGTCAATTGCTAATGTAATAGACTACCAGGAAAATAGAATAAATATTATCTGTATATAATTGGGGATAATGAAGAGGGTAGAGTATTCATTAATGGACATTTTTTTCTTGAAAATCATGTTAGAACTGATGTATTCTTCTAAAATTATTTTCTTCATTATGTCCAATTTTATTATAAAATCTTTGGATTGGACTGATTATTAATTAATTATTTATTAAACTTATTAATTTTATTATAAAATCTAAATTCAACAAGATTTTCTTACACAAATATGATACTATTTTGATAACACTATGTAGAGATTGATATCTTTATTTTATTCGAATGAAAACCCATATGTCACTAATATGATCTCTGAAGTCTTATGTAAAGTTTGTGTATTTTTCGATTCAAGCTGTTGTTGTTGTTGTTGATTGAAGAATTCGTCACATTTTGTCGCTGTATCCAAACACCAAAATAGTTATATTGATAACTCGTATCATCGTTTAGATAACATATTGAAAAACAAATGTAGAACTTTGACAGAATTTCCTAATCAGGTTTGAAGGCAAACTATTATCAGATAGATTTTTTTAAATTTTCAAGAATAATTTTCTTACTTGAGTGAAACAGATGAGGTTGTCCATATGATTGATTCAGTAGAGAGAAGTACAATTTTGGAAAATATCATGATAATACGCCTGCCATTTTTAAAAGAGAAAGGGCTAACCATATCTTCAACTGTTGATCCAATGTTGTGGATATTTTGTAAAACTGTCTTGTAAAAATACTTTCCAAAAGCAAACTGATTTTTTGTCCTACAGGCAAACTTATTCTTACAAGATCATGTAGGACAGCTGTCCTGCAGGATCTTACAAGATCTTGTAGGACAGCCAGCTTTGTCCTTCAGGATCTTGTAAGATCATGTAGGACAAAAAAACTGTCTTGTAAGATCTTACAAGATCTTGTAAGAAAATTTCAAATCCTACCAGATCTTACAAGATTTTTTGGTAAGGGATTGGTTAGAAACTTTGGCGGCCATCTTTAATTTATGCGAAACCATCACAGCTTTCTTGTTACCAAGATATCTTTAGAACGACTTACCCTAGGCACCCCAAACTTGCACTGCACATCCATATGCTCATGACCCAGAACCCTATTGAATCTGGACCTGATTGGTTCGAACCTTTGGCGGCCATATTTAATTTATGCGAAATCATTAATCTTGTGTATCTTCGGTACCATTTCTCTGTTCAGTGTGAAACTTGGTATAGATCATCGATGCATCAAGAAACTTCAAAGGAATGACCAAACCAGTTTCCCTGATTCGGTGAAAACCTTGGCGGCCATCTTTAATTTATGCAAAATCTTCAATGATATATATCTCTGATACCATTCAAGTGTTCTATACGAAACTTGGTATACAGCATCGATGTATCAAGAGATCTGCAATGTATAGCCACATCAGTTCCTCTGAGTGGCGGGAAGGATGGGCGGCCATCTTTAATTGATGCAAAATCATTAATGATCTCTATCTCTGATACTGTCCGAGTGCTCGATGTAAAATTTGGTATATATCATCGAAGCATCAATAGACTTACGATAAATGACAGTTCTGGCGTTTCTGATTGGGCGGAACCTTGGCGGCCATCTTTAATTTATGCAAAATCTTCAATGATATATATCTTTGATACCATTTCAGTGTTCTATATGAAACTTGGTATCCAGCATCGATGTATCAAAAGACTTGCAATGAATAACCACATCAGTTCCTCTGAGTGGCGGGAAGGATGGGCGGCCATCTTTAATTTATGCAAAATCATTAATGATCTCTATCTCTGATACTGTCCGAGTGCTCGATGTAAAATTTGGTATATATCATCGAAGCATCAATAGACTTACGATAAATGACAGTTCTGGCGTTTCTGATTGGGCGGAACCTTGGCGGTCATCTTTAATTTATGCAAAATCTTCAATGATATATATCTTTGATACCATTTCAGTGTTCTATATGAAACTTGGTATCCAGCATCGATGTATCAAGAGACTTGCAATGAATAACCACATCGTTTCCTCTGAGTGGCGGGAAGGATGGGCGGCCATCTTTAATTTATGCGAAATCATTAATGATCTATATCTCTGATACGGTGCAAGTGCTCAATGTAAAATTTGGTATACATCATCGATGTATCAATAGACAGTTCTGGTTTTTCCGCTTGGGCGGAAACCTTGGTGGCCATCTTTAATTTATGCAAAATCTTTAATGATGTTTATCTTTGATACCATTTCAGTGTTCTATATGAAACTTGGTATACAGAATCTATGTATCAAGAGACTTGCAATGAATAACCACATCAGTTTCTCTGAGTGGTGGGAAGGATGGGCGGCCATCTTTAATTTATGCGAAATCATTAGGGATCTCTATCTCAGATAATTTTCAAATGTTCGATGTAAAATTTGGTATACATCGTCGATGCATCAACAGACTTATGTAATGAATACCGATTTCTCTGATTGGACGGAAACGTTTGAGGCCATTCCTAATGGCAAAATTTTTCATAATCTGTATATTTGTTACATGACTGCTTGGTGTTCCTGAAGTCTTGTTTTAAATTGAATACATTATGAATGGCTGGCGCCCAGAGCCGAGAGATTTTCAGATGCGCAGCTTCGTATTGTAACATTTCATCGCCAAGAGGGAATCGCCATTTTCGCGCCCCGAAAATGTGTGGATTTTGCCCCCAAATATTCACTTTCCGGAGCGATTAATGCTGTAGTGGCGCGTAGACGCGATTAACCAGCCTTTGTTCTATGCCCGTTTGGAGGAATGGATACGCGTCCAACAGGATGGCATTATAGATATCAGTTATTAAAAAGGACACAAGAATTACCATGCTGTCAAAAACGGACGCCCTTTCTTATTATGAAATTAGGGAGGGGCCACTTTGTGCGAAAACCGCGGCAAGTGTGGAGTGCACCCTTATGTATCTGGAATTACTGAATGACATAATGCAAGAGAATGCCAAACAAATGTGAGGAATTATGCCATCCTGATTTTATATACCGATAATACATGAATATTGGCCAACAGCTCGAAAGATTCCAGTTAAAGATTTCCCATTCCCTTGGAGTCCGTGTAGCCAGAACATACCGGACCAGATAGTATCAAAGAAACCGGACCAACAGAAACCTCGGTAAAAGGGGAAGAAACCAGAATTGGATATCTTACATTGAACAAACATTAACTGTTTAATTTGAATACATTCAATGCTAGCAAGTAAGTACAACACGCTTCTTGAATACAGTATAGGCTGCATACAGCTAGCTTTCACATGCGTCGCGTCGTTGAAGCTGTCAATCATCGCGTAACGTAACAATATCAATTATGACAGTATAGGCCGCACACAGCTAGCTTCCACATGACGGCGTCATTTTATCTGAAGCTGTCAATCATCGCGTAACGTAACAATATCAATTATGACATTACGGTTCTGTCTTGGTTAAGCTCGGTTGTTGAGTGTCACAGGTCTGACCAGAACGATTCTGAGACGATCTTCCGCTCTGTTTGGGTATTTATGTATCTGGAAGTACTGAATGAACTAATGCAGAAAAATGCCATACAAATGCGAGGAATTACGCGAACCTGATTTTATATACTGGTACTACCTGAATATAGGCCAACAGCTCAAAAGATTCCAGTTAAAGATAACGCATTTCCTTGGAGTGAGTGTAGCCGTAACATCCCAGGCCAGATAGTATCAAAGAAACCGGGGCAACAGAATGCTAGGTAAAAAGGGGAAGAAACGATAATTGGATTTCGTACAGCTAAACATGATTAACTGTTTAATTCGAATGTGTCATTATCTGATGCTGTCAATCTTCGTGCGACGTAACAATATCAATTATGACGTCACGCCTTTGTCCTAGGTAAGTCCGGTTGATTAGCTGAGCATTTTTATTCACGTGAAAATGTTCCCCGTCCAACGGGAATTTTAAAAAGGCGAAAAAAAACAAGGGGTCGTCTGAATCGTTTTTTGTAACATTTTATCGCCATGAGGGAATCACCATTTTCGCGCCCTGAAAATGTGTGGATTTTGCCCCCAAATATTCACTTTCCGGAGCGATTATTGCTGTAGTGGCGCGTTGACGCGATTAACCAGCCTTTGTTATATGCCCGTTTGGAGGAATGGATACGCGTCCAACAGGATGGCATTATAGATATCAGTTATTAACTAGGCCCATGGGCATATATAGAAAGGTGGTTCAGAAGATAAATGTTGTTGCTTGATTGAGGGTTGGGACAGATAACATCCATTGCAAGTGAACTTCTCTTTGCATAATCTAGATTTTATTGCACTGTACTTCCATTTGTAAATTAGTGTTTTGTAATTTATGGCTAACAGGAAAAATAGTTTTTAACTGATTGTGATACCCGAGTATCATTTTCAGAGACTATCGATTGACTGGCTGCAATAGTGGAGATAGTAAAACTCAAAAGAATAGCTGCTTCCTGAGTAGCAGATTTCTTTTCCAGAGTTTCAATTCAAAATAGTATCTATTTGTTTGAAAAGCCCCCCAAAAGCACATGAAGAACTGGCCATAATACCAAGCTGATCCGTATGTAGTGGTAATACTATTATACATACATGTACACCCAGTACTGGCACTGAATGAAAGTATTAGAACACATGAATGCATGAAACAATAAGTGGCAAGACCTCCATCTCAGAATATTTCAGTTCTCAGACATGTCAGATAGTATTATTTCTAAGTTTAACTTCAATTGATTCATTATTTTCACTACATACATGTACCTATATATCTAACACCAGTCCATGTGATGACCTAGTTTTAGCTTGACCATTGATCAGAAACTAGACCCAGCATAGATACATGTACAGCCCCCAGAGCTATGGTAGGGCAGCTATTTACACATGTACATGTTGCCTCCTGAACTGTATTTTTCCAAGCTGAGGTCAATGTTTGGAAGAGTGACCATAGCAGGCTTCCATACTCTAGTGCGTATTAATCTGATATCTTGAAGGAAAACAATTAACAGAGTATTATTTAATACAGGTAATATATAGGCCTATATATAGGCCTACAAAGCCTGTCAACCACTAAAGGATAACTATTCTGGTCTGAGAAAGAATAAACAGTTTGGAACTATTTTTATACGTGTACTTCGGACAACCCTAAAATCAGAATTTTCTAGATAGCATAATAAAGGTGAGACAACCCACCTTTCTAAAAAGGACACAAGAATTGTCATGCTGTCAAAAACGGACGCCCTTTCTTATTATGAAATTAGGGAGAAGCGACTTTGTGCGAGACCGCGGCAAGTGTGGAGTGCACCCTTATATATCTGGAATTACTGAATGACATCATGCAAGAGAATGCCATACAAATGTGAGGAATTATGCGATCTTGATTTTATATACCGATAATACATGAACATTGGCCAACAGCTCGAAAGATTCCAGTTAAAGATTCCCTATTTCCTTGAAGTCAGTGTAGCCAGAACATCCCGGACCAGATATAGTCCATGAGCCAGACCCTAAAATTTCATCAATTGGTACCACCTGGGGTGGCAAATTCTCATTATGTTTTTTTGAAAGTCCTATATCCTTAGATGCAAAAAAACTTTGAAAGCAATCCGGGACACACAGCTTAGTGGTAGTAATCACCTCTTAAAGACGAGCACCCGTGTCCAATCTGAGGGACCAGATTTGGGGGTAGGGGAAATATAAAGTCGAATATCTTTGCAAGTAATGGTGATATAGTGACATTCGGCCACTCGAAATGTTGGTAATCTGATCCTTTATATGTTGGTATCTGTTAATTATGTAGGTCACCAGAGGTCAAAAGGTCACGAAATCTGACCCCTGTCTAAAACGTGACGACCTGTAGGAAAACTCGCTGCAGATACCATACCAATGGGACTTTCTTAACCTAAATGGGTTGAACTGGAAGCTGAGAAGTACCCAAGTCTATAATAAGTCTAAACAAGTGGAGTTTATTATTATTGAAACTGTGGCACAGAACTGTTTTTGATGCATTTTCAAAAATGGTCTTTTTATTGCGCTAAAACCAGGCAAAATTGTATGAAGTTAGACAGCTTGAAATTATTTGCATATTTTGACAAATAACTACTCCAGATGCTGATGGCCATGTCTTAGGTCTATTCAGGGATTAGTTAAGCTACATTTCCAGGTAATTAGGTCACCAGAGGTCAACGGCAAAGATTGTCAATTATTAATTTTCTACATTTTTACTTGGGACTTTCATATTACAAGGTATTTACATTGCCACCAGTTTCAAGTATAGAGCATCAGAGCCATCGCTGGTGCACCCTGTACCGTATAACCCGTAGGGCAAAGGGTAAACCAGAGTGCGAGTGCACCAGGTATGGGTGTCCGCAGGGGTCGAAGGTCAATCATCCTCCAAATCCCCTTTATCGCTCGTTAAGGCGCTGAGACGGGCGTTGAGGCGTACAGATAGGGCGTTAAGGCGTTGAGACGGGTGTTAAGTCGTAACGACGGACTTTGGCGGGCGTCACTGCATTTCGATGTATTGGTGGCAATTCCATGAAAATCAGAGCTTCTGAGCTAGTTCACCAGGGCGTTGAAGCGTTAAGCTAAGCGTTGATGAGCGTTACCGTCTATAAGGGCAAGTTTATTCCCAAAACATGCACAGTCGACATTCAACCGTCAACATGGCTTATACTTGCTCTAAGTGCGAACGCACGTTCACCAGACGTTAAGATATGATGCGACACGAGAAAAATATACATGGGATTGAAGACCCCGAGGCACAAGAAGCCGATACAGAGACTGATGAGAGTCCATCGACTGATACCGGAACAGAGATTGCTGAGATTCTATCTAGTGATACGGAGAGCTTGACCTCAGATAGTCAGCCTACGTCCGAGGAAAGTGAGGCAGTACCTAGCTTCTTGGATCGTATTGTGAGAGCAGCTATCAATATTTACTCTGCTGCAATCGAGAACGCCGGACAGGATTAACTTACAACAGGCATACACCCAACTGCGC
The DNA here is from genome assembly GCA_036873755.1 of Hanleya hanleyi. Classification (NCBI taxonomy): domain Eukaryota; kingdom Metazoa; phylum Mollusca; class Polyplacophora; order Lepidopleurida; family Hanleyidae; genus Hanleya; species Hanleya hanleyi. Next base: position 1,907 of record JAVTVY010055578.1, on the reverse strand, counting down.
CCCTGCATCAAGAGAACAGCCATGGCGATTTATGAAGAGTATACCTTACTACTGCTTGAAATGAAAGGCGACCCCACGCACAGGTCCATCATGAAGACCAAGCGTCACTTGGAAGAGGATATGGGGCTACCACCCACCAAGGCCCTGGAAAATGCGATCAGAATTCGCAAACAACTCTTTCAGGACATGCTGCCTCAGTGGTATCCTGAACTGCCCGATGATGCTTAGGTCACACCGAGCAAAGATGGAACTTTCTCAAAGGACGGCTTATGATTGGACAAGAGCAGCAGAGAATATGACAGATGCAGGGCCAAATGGCGGCCTCTGATCGGACAAGAGTCTTCTTGAATTGTAAACATGTCCAACGCGGCTGTTGTTGTTGTTGTTCTCCCATCTATCACCCTTGTTGTTGTTGTTGTTAAGGCGTAATGAAGGGCGTTGACGGGCGTCACTGCTTTTCCAATGAATTAGTGACAATTCTATGAAAATCAGAGCTTTTGGGCTAATTCACCAGGGCGTTGAAGCGTTGAGCTTGGCGTTGGCGGGTGTTGCTACAAGATGCCACTTCAAACAACGCATTCGGACCCAGAATGATCCATTTCTACCCCAAACACCTTCCTTCAAACCCCCAAAATATCCACTTTGGCTACTACTCGTAAACTCACTCACTCACTCACCATCGTTAGTGCGTCCATGCGTTAAGACGGGCGTTGGACTTGCCTCATTCACTCACTCATTCACTCACTCTGGGAGTTCATTTGGACCAATTTGGCCCCATCAGCCCATCGTCGGGCAGTTCAGGATACCACTGAAGCAGCATGTCCTGAAAGAGTTGTTTGCGCATCCTGATCGCATTTTTCAGGGCCTCGGTGGGTGGTAGCCCCATATCCTCTTCCAAGTGACGCTTGGTTTTCATAATGGACCTGTGCGTGGGGTCGCCTTTCATTTCAAGCGATAGTAAGGTATACTGTTCGTAGATCGCCATGGCTGTTTTCCTGATGCCGAGGCGCATTTGGCTGTTGTAAGTTATCCTTTCCGGCGTCCTCGATTGCTGCAGCGTGACTATTGATAGCTGCTCTCACAATACGATCCCAAAAGGTAGGTTCTGCCTCACTTTCCTCGGACGTACGCTGACTATCTGAGGTCAAGCTCTCCGTATCACTAGATAAACTCTCAGCAATCTCTGTTTCGGTATCAGTGGATAGACTCTCAGCAATCTCTGTTTCGGTATCACTCGATGGACTCTCATCACTCTCTGTATCGGGTTCTTGTGCCTCGGAGTCTTCAATCCCATGTATATTTCTCTCGTGTCGCATCAAATCGTATCGTTCGCACTTAGAGCAAGTATAAGCCATGTTGACGCTTGAACGTCGACTGTGCGTGTTTTGGGAATACGCTTGCATTTATAGACAGTAACGTCCATCAACGCTTAGCTTAACGCTTCAACGCCCTGGTGAACTAGCTCAGAAGTTCTGATTTTCATGGAATTGCCACCGATACATCGAAATGTAGTGACGCCGTCAACGCCCGTCGTTACGCCTTAACGCCCTTCTCAACGCCTCAACGCCCTATCTTTACGCCTTAACGCCCGTCTCAGCGCCTTAACGAGCGATAAAGGGGATTTTGAGGACGATTGACCTTTGACCCCTGCTGACACCCATACCTGGTGCACTCGCATCCTGGTGTACCCTATGCCCTACGGGCACGATGGCTCTGATGCTCTATACTTGAAACTGGTTGCAATGTAAATACCTTGTAATATGAAAGTCCCAAGTAAAAATGTAGAAAATTAATAATTGAGAATGTTTGACCTTGACCTCTGGTGACCTAATTACCTCGAAATGTAGCTTAACTAATCCCTGAATAGACCCAAGACATGACCATTAGCATTTGGAGTAGTTATTTGT